>JAVSBS010007350.1:56154-84075 GCA_033124195.1 Coracias cyanogaster
TGCCACTTTAATTTACACCCCACTCTTTCAGGTATGCAATGCCTACAAATACTCAATCACAGAATCACGGAATAACAGGTTGGAAGGACTTCAAGGATCATCTGGTCCAACCTTTATATAAATACCTTGCTTAGATAAATAGCTTGCTCCTCTTGAAAAAAAAATTATACATATATAAGAGATTCCTCTTATGTAGAAGGAAGTTTTCATCACTGCATTGCTTTGAGTCCACACTCTTCATAAACTGCCATAAGAATTTGATTGATGGATTCAAAATAATTTTGTTCCATGTACTGTTGTACTACACACATTACTGCAACACTAACACGAAGTGAAAGCAGCATAAAATGTTGTTACTCGGAGTACTAAAGCCAGATGGAGAAGATCTGCTGGGTGGAAAAAGGCTGGTTTCAATGCCACCTCTCCTTCAGCCATATGTACACCTCAGATGTTACCACAACACTCTGCAGGGTGGAAACAGACCCACACCTTGGGCTCATCCTCCTCTGTACCCAAGCAACTCCACCCAGAGCCGTAGCTGCCGCCTGAACACTTTGTGCATCACTTACTACACTTCCTCTGTACGCCCTAATGTTATTCATTTATTCAAACATGGGCCTGTTTCTGTTCCTGCTGAGGTCAACTGCTGAGGCAGAAGTTGATTAAGGTCAAACAAAGCTACATATGTTTATTGTTGCTTAAAAATGTATTGTGCATTAAAGCTGCTGACTGGAGCGAAAAGATAGGAATATTTGGAATATTTCTTTTGAACTTCAGAGCCCTGGCTAGTCTGGCTTTGCAAAGACAATCCCTCCTCCGAGACATTGCAAGAAGATAGAGAACATCCTCCTCTTCCCAGAGCTGAACCTTAAAAGCAGCTGCAAGTCCTCCCCAGCTGCGCACACACAGACACATTCCCACTGAAAAAAACCACAAGTCAGGAGTCGGAGATACTGAAATGCTCAGAGTTGCCATCTATTGATAGCACTTGGTATGCACAGGTATACGCAGACAAACGAGTGTGCCAAATTATTTAAACCAGAAACATAAAATTAACAGATTGTGCAACAAAACTTGAGGAACACAGTTCTGGAGGTAAACGTTAGTATTAGCTGAGGAAAAATTCTCAAGGCCATGCTTTTATCCACCCTGCATCCGTGCCACCGAGGAGGAGGTTCTCTTACTTCTGCACCTGGAGAGAGTAGATAAAGTCCCTGCAACCTGTCCCTTTTCAGGGATGAAAAGCTGAATAAAGAGAGTAGCACTGTCACTTTGCTGTTGCTGTGTCAAGCTAACATGTCACTTCAAGTTATTGTGTTTTATTCCATACTCAAAGCATTTTACCCTGTTTTTGTGTAGCTGATTACCAAGGCTGGTGTGTGGACAGGGGGATGATACCCTCAGAGATCACACTTCCACACAAATCTCAGCTGCCACAGTTCATAATAAATCACATGAAAAGACAAAGGACGACGTACTAGATAAAGCCTGACTTCTTTTCAAGTCACAAGTTCCTAAGGCAAAGCATCACCCTAGACGTTAGTGTGCCCACTTCAAACACCAAACAGCTCCACACCACCCCAGCACGACATCTTCTTCCTTCAGGCATCTTCTCCTTTTTCTCACAGAAACAGCACATAGAGTCATATGCATTCACTCTACAGAGGTTTTTAGTACCTCAGACCTCACCATCTCACGGACTTTGCAAACCAACTCTTACAGATATACTCTTAAAGGCACAGAAAACAACAGGACGCTCTATTAAATGCAGACTCACTCAACGCATTGACTCAACTAGCACATCTAGTTAGAGGTTATTTGGATGCTTATTTTGCATCTCTGGCAACTCCCAGCATTGTGTCCAAGAGAAGATGACACACAAGAGTCATGGACAAAGAATTTGCAGTTTTCCCTTTCTGACATCTCTCCCTACTCTGTGGATCCAGGAAAGACCTAAAAGTGATTATTAATCTGTCTTGCCCAAACATGAAATCAGATTTCTAAACTTACAAACTGAAGAGGAAAAAAAAAAAATTCTGTGAATAAAGACATCAATCCTCACTTTCTGCAGGGACTAGACGGCTAGAAATGCGTGCTGCGATGCCTGAGGGTTTCATAGGTTCATTCCGGTCTTACCCCGTCTTTTCTGGTGGAGCGCACCCACAGCATCTCCTGCTTGGAGAGCTGCTGGCAAAGGTACATTTCCTAGAAAAATATCATATAAGGATTTTCCTTTTCAGGGATTAAGGAAAATGGGGCACATCTATAGAGTCGTACACCTACCAGTAGTATTTTAGGGTAGGCTTCTGCTCTCCCTGCCTCAGGATTGGTTTCTGCACCAAGGCAACATTCAGATTTTACTTGTGCTTCACACAGGCCAGGGTACCTTGCAAGGACACGCAGCAGAGCCTGTGGACTTGAAACAACCCTTCACATAGTCCATGTCCTGAGATCAATACCCAACACTAACACCCTCAGCAGAGACCACACCACCAGTGGCACACCAGCTGCAAAGAGGAGGACCACTGCATCTGAAGGCACGAGAACATAACAAGCCAGCTCTTCAGCCCTCCGGAGTCCTCAGCCTCTGGTGATCACACCCAGGCCTGCCAGTGTATTCCAGATGTTCTGTATTTTGGGATTTCTGCATCCCTCCTCTTTGGGCACCCCAATCATCCACTGCCCTCAGATGTGAAAACTCAGTAATCTCACTGGGACCAGTTCAGCTCCCGGCATCTGCACAACATGCACGATGACACTGAACTAAACACTCTTCTGCTTGTCTACACAGTTGTCTCCATTGTGTCATCCAGACATAAACTTCAACGATCTACAGCAGACCAAGGGAAAAAACCATCACCTGTTAGGACCATAACACATGTCCTGTGGAGGTTCAGTAGCCTCGAGCCCTCTTCATCATTCCGCTCTTTCAAGTAACATGAAGTCTGGCGGAAACCAGACCGTCCATTTCTGCCACAGCAGTGCTCGGAAGCAGCACGACCTTCTCAACTCACCAGGTTTCCACAGCATTCCCACGCCTAACTGCAAAGGGCTAAGCTGCTCATCCTCCTCTTCTCAAAGGGACCAAGGGGAAGAAGACAATCCCAGAGACCTCCTGGGGAAGGGCAGCACTTGGACAGGACAACCACCAGCACACTAACTGTTGCTGCAGAACACAAAGCCCCTGTTGCTATGATAGGTGGGTGTGTTTGGGACCAAAAGGGGATCCCTGGAAGTCCTCAACCAGCAGCACGTAACAGACCGTCTGACCAGCACACCTCTCCTTTGGTCCCCCCAGCTCTGCAGGGTGGTGGACAGCTTCCACAGCTCCCTCCAACTCAAGCTGCTGGTACCTGCATCTGGGCACAGGGAGGCTGGTACATCACTTGCCGCCACGACTCCCCAGGCTACCCTTTTCTTCCAAGGAGTGAAGCAAGTTACAGAGATGATCCATACCTGGACGTGCTGCAACTTCTTCCAGATCCTTCTTCCTTCACTATGCTTGAAATTACTACCAGGAAGGAGACAGTTATTTGTATAAATGCTGTCGAGGTCGTTTATTTAGCCATTAAGTGGAAAAAGAGGAAAAAAAGCAGTTTGCCTTATAGATACTGGATTTTAAAGCAAAATAAGCTTCAACATCAGCTTCACAAGGACAAAATCCATCCCCTTGCTCTGCACGATCATCAGCCTCCCTCAAGCCCTGGATAATGCCCTCAGGTGATCCAAACAGCAGGGCTTGGACTGGGTCACAGCTACGGGAGTTGCCATGACTGCACCACACACCTCTCTATGGCAGCAATGCTCTATTCACTGTGAGGGCTCGAAACGGCTATTAAACCCTTTAATGGTACCATCGCCCACTTACCCCCAGGCTACTGTCCCGTGTGACATGGGGGTGTCAGGGGGATGCACTTTGGACTTCACCATAACATACTCTCATTTTGGAGCAGTGGTTTATGGTGAGGAGCAACCCCATCACTTATTCCTAACAAACCCATAGCGCTTTTTCTATTCCCACCACAAAATAAAAATAATCAGATTTAATCCAATCCCCCCCAGCTAAAGAATGGAGGCAACTCACTAAAGCAGAGAGCAGTGATCCAGCAAACATTTGACTGCTGCAAATGGCTCACACCAAAGAGATATGGGAGTTTATTTGCATATAACTTGATATAAATTCCAACGGTATCCGGGATGGAAGCAGAGGGGGTTTGTTTTGTTTGGCTTTTGGGTTTGTTTTGGAGGTAGTAAACATTTCCTAAGCTGTCTGCTGCTTGGAACTGCAAGTCTGAAACAAAACATAACCACACTGCCGGCTCCAGCGCCGCCGTCTCACAAACAGCTACAAACCCCACCAACAATTAAAGAACAGAGCATTTACTTGTTATGGAGCTGGTGTGCAGCTCACGGCTTCACCGACAAACTAACACTTCAGCTTTGTTTGGCAGCAGACAGTAAATCTCCCAGCAAACTAACCCAGGGTGACGAACAGCCTGTCCATGCTTTCTCTGCAAATACAGAGTTAAAGGAAAAAAACCGACCACGTAACATCTGCAATACCAATTCTGTCGCCCCTCTGCCGATTAAAGTATAACGTACCATTATGATGAGAGTCCTGGGTCTGCTCATTTCATCCTCACTATCCAGCGGCAGGATTTCATGTGACAACTCCTCTCGTCGCCGTCGCCTGCAGATATGTGGACAGTTCCTCTGTACCACAGAACGAAAGGCTTGGAGCAGAACAATGCTGGCAGCACAACCCATATCTGCATCCTGAAGCCTACAAAATAACTTCTATGTTTATGCTATGTTGGAAAAACAGTGGCTCCTTGTCCCTGAGAACAGCCTACGGTGCAGCTGCAGCCAGCCCGCTCTCCAATCGCTTCCTTCAGCTCGGATCATCTGATCACAACCAAATAGCTTGGATGCAGATAGAGGAAAGATTTGATCCACTGAAACGGAAACACACGCAATATTACGATGCTTTTCTCTCTCTCTCCTTCCCTCCCTCCCTGCTTCTGAATTCACATGAGAAAATGCACTCCCTCCCTCGTACAACCAGCCGCCGCCTCCGACGCCAGTTGCAGGGAGCTGGAAGTATTAAAATTCCCAGTTCCAAAGAGCTGGCTGCTCATTAAACACACATACACAGGGGCATCCACAATGACTGGCAGGATCTGGTTAAATACCTTTTTAAAAAAGCCAGATGTAGCAAAATCGCAAACATCTGGGAAGTCATTAGCTCTCATTATCAGCGCTGCTGTTTTTAAAATACTTCGCTTCAGGGTGTTTTGCCACACACGCGCGCACACACACACACACACACAAAGATATTTAAGCCCGCTGGGGGATTTGGGCTCTGATCTTTTTGCTTCTTGCGGTTTTCTGAAGCACAGCAAGCTCATTTGAGTTGGAAACATAACAAGTCGTAGAAACCAGGCAGTGACCAGTTTGGCTCCATCCAGCTCATGCTAGAATAGCCACAGATGGATGGATGGATGGATGGGTGTACAGGTGGATGGATGAATGGATGGATGGATGTACGGGTGGGTGGGTGGGTGGGTGGATGGATGCTCAGCAATCACGTGACTGACCTGGAAACCCAGCAAGCACTAATGGGGGAGAGTGGAAGATAATAGCACTTGAGAGGAAGGTAGCACTAAAAATATCCATGGAAAATGGGTTTCTCTTACACATTAGGAAAGCTAAGAATTTACAACTGGGTTTCTAGAGAAGCTGCTTTTAAGCAAATACGTTTAACTTTATTATATGTGCACCCAGAACCATATTTATCTTGCCTCGAAAGGCTCTGATTTCTAATGAAGGCCACGATGAGAGATTTGTCATCAGTTCCCACAGGGGCACAAGCAACTTCATAATGTCAGTTAATGAGACCTTTGTAAAGAATACTCCTCCTCACAACCTTGGTCAGGAATTGCGCTGAAAACATTCTGCGGAAATACTTCCTTCTGGGCTTGATTAGCATTTAATTGCTCAGCGATCTGGCAAAAGACACCACCATTTTAATTAAAGCATTTGCCAGGAAAGCTAAATCCTTTGCATTTGTCCTTTAAAAGCGACAAACTCACTGCCATTATTCCTTGCCCTTGTTTCTTTCAAGCCAGCTGTGTTGGGGTCATGGGGAACATGGTCAGCAGCACGGGCAGGCAACACATGGATCCTCTGCCAATGCACCTTCCCGGCTCTTCCCCTTGGATCCCACCGGGCATGGACCTCCAGGCCTACGGGATGTGCCTGCGCATCCACTGGCACACCAGCCTTGCATCATGCTTAATTAGCGTGACTTCTCTAATGCAGTTACAAAAGCACAGCTGGTCATTGCTGCACCAAAGCGGCGATCCTGCTATTCCTAGGTTTCCATCAGTCCCCTGCTCCCTCCAGAGCCACGACTGGCACCTTGGCCACACAGAAGATGGACTTGGCAGCTGGGAGACCAACGTTCCTCTCTAATTCCAGCGGTAGCAACACAGGCCCAGATAACATCTGAGGCTTGGTGTTATGGCAACTGCCGTGCTACCTCGGGGCTGCTAACGCATCTCCTGCTTGTCTCTACCGCATCTTCCTTTCCTCTCCCGTGCTCAGCTGGGAAAGCCAGCAGGGATTTTTATCCAGTCCGGTTTCCACGTGCCCAACACTGCCGCGTGCACACACAGGGAACAGCACCCAGGGCTTGACCCAAAGCTTTGCTCTCCGTGAAGAATCCACTCATTGCAGTGGTCTTTGGATCAAACTATTCTCTGCCAGGTGCCCAAGTGACTTCCTTACAATTACTTGTGGATTGAGATATTATCAGATACAAGTTGGAATAACATAATCTTGGCATTTCATCTCTCAGGGAAGGAAAATGACACTTAGTTCGAAAACAAGTAAGCTAACAAGCCAAAGCCAGCTAAAAGGAGCCTCCAGGCCTTGATCAAAATTCAAGAACTGACAAAACAGCTAAGAGACAGGGGAAAGGAAACCACTGAAGGCCTAAAAAGCCCCTTCTACTTTAAGGAGATCTCACAGAACCATGAGCTATCACTGGAAAGGAATGTCCCCTGCCCTTTAAAAGTGCCTGGACACACATACACAGTATCAACAGTATCAACAGCTTTGCTTTCCAAATGTTGGGATCTCATTAGCATACATTATACTCGCACCAACTATCAACAGCGTTAGTTACTCTTACAGCAAAGCATCAAGCACTGTTTTGTGTTAATTAGCACTTTAATCCAGAAGCTGAATTCAGCAAAGCCCCCTGGGAAGCAGAATACTCCTTTACGTACACAACTCCTTCATTCCCCATTATGAAGACTTTGGCAACAGTGCTGGGCTCAGGACCATCCCTGCTGGAGGCCTTGGCCACCCACACTCCCACAGCTCTTCACCACAACTCATTCCAGCCGTGCTAACACCAGCGTGGTGGTGTGCAAGGACTGGCTGGGAAGCAGACCACTAAAGGTACCTTAGCGACAGAAAAGAATTTTAAAAGACCTGGAGAGGCAAGGCAGCTGCTTGAAGGTAGAGGACTCCAGTGAGCCATTCCTCGGCCACTCCAAGGGCTGGGTCTGTGCAGCAGCAAAGCTGTGCAAAAGCAGAAGTGGGTCATGTTTGCCATGTCTTATAAAGTCTGTGATAAGAAAGCAGCATCTGGGTCCTTGAGCTAACAGCTGTTCATCTTCCACGTGAAAGAGATGCCAGCTCTGCCAATGGGCAGCCAGGACCTCGAGATGAACTGTGTCTGCCACAGAGAGTAAACTCCTCACCGGCCAAGCGCTGGCTTACTTCTCTTCCGCAATATTCCTGTGTTTCTGAGGATGCTATCAAACATTTTCTAACACTCCTATTTCATACCTCTTTAGCACACCATGTTAAACATTTGTTTCCTTCCCACAGCTTTCTTTATTCCATTAGTTTTCCTTTCGCTGTGTCATTTGAATTCATGCCATCTCTATAAACAGGACATAACCCATTGGCATGTCAGTCTCCAGCTGAGGGCTTTAACCAGGCAGGCAGAAAGGCAGCTCTGGGAGGAGATCCTTCCATGACAGGATGACTTCCCAAAGGGAACACTGCTCCTTCCTCCTAACCCCAGGCCGTCCTCAGGAAAGGAAGATGGCTGCAGGTGAGAAGAACCCTTTGCCCTGCTCAGCTCTCAAGACTGCCTCCATCAGTTTGGGTTTTATTTTTAATTCTCTATAAAACAAGCCTCCTTTCCAAGATGAGTTTGCATGATGTGCAGTGAGAAGCTTTCACATCCAGCCTGGTGGCCTGCAAGAGGCTGAACCACTGCCACCATATGTTCTGAGGAAAAAGAAAAAAATCCTTAAAGCACACACGTTTCTGTTTTAAAGCAGGCAGGCACCGACAGCAGGAATGGCTCAGCACAGCTCTGGACACAGCTTTTTCACCCCAAAATTCTGTTTGACCAATACAAACCCTTCTAACTGTGCTAACTTAAAGTCAGCATAAACTCCCCAGTTAGAAGTATCCGGTTATAACTATGCAAAAGGAGCTTAAATCATTGAACCACCTCATTTCTCTTCACCACTTACACTAGGTGCAACATTCAGGAGCTGGGTCCAACTCTGGAGTCCTCAGCACAGGAGAGACATGGACCTGGTGGAGCAGGGCCAGGGGAGGCCACAGCAATGATGCGAGGGCTGGAAGCCCTCTGCTGAAAGGCCACACTGAGAGAGCTGGGCTTGTTCAGCCTGGAGAAGAGAAGGCTCCGGGGAGACCTTCTGGTGGCTTTCAGGACTTCATGGGGCCTATAAGATGGGGACAGACTTTTTAGCAGGGGCTGCTGCAACAGTACAAGGGGCAATGGTTTTAAGCTAAGACAGCGAGGTTTAGACTAGAGAGAAGGAAGAAATTTTTGCCACTTGAGGGTGGTGAGAGCCTGGCCCAGAGATTACCCAGAGAGGTGGTTGCCACCCCATCCCTGGAACCATTGCAGGTGAGGTTGGCCGGGGCTCTGAGCAACTTGCTCTAGTTGCAGATGTCCCTGCTCCCTGCAGGGGGTTTGGACAAGATGACCTTTGAAGGTCCCTTCCAACCCAAACCATTCCATGATTCTGTGATTCCGTACCTCCCCAGCTCTGCCACCAACCAGCTGCAAGGTCACCTGGCTCTGCAGCAGAACCGCAGAAAGTGGGTGTGTGGCACCCTCTAGGGAGTAGCACATGAAAGACAAAGGACATGAAAGACTCGCCTTGCTGGGGGTGACAGCTTCAATGACTGTGTCTATAAAATCTTCTTTTACATTAAAAAAAACAAAACAAAACAAAACGTGTGATCCAAAGCCTTTTAAAAGGACTCAGGTGTTCTACACCACAGCCATGGACCTGCGGCCGAAGCAGGGAGCCCAGCAAGGGCTGTGCATCAGATATGGGGCTGCTGGACCACTGGCAAGGGCACGGGAGCTCATGCTGCAAACACACCCTTACAGCTCTGCTGCTTCTCGACTTTACATGCCTAAAACAGAAACCATCATGTACAGACGCAAGGGGAAAAAAAATAGTGTGATAACCACTGAAACATGCTCCCCATGACGGCATGTGCTCACCGTACAACGTTTGGAGTTGGAAGGGACTTTTAAAGGTCACCTAATGCCACCCTTCTCTTCTCAATATTGCTCTTTCATGCTGATGCCTGGTGAAAGGTATTATACAGAAGTTATGTGGAGTACTTGTAATTATTACCACACTGTACGTGGCCAAAATATAGAGGTTTCCCCCTGTCAGATCCCGCAGCCGTTCACTTACCGCATCAACGTATTGCAACCATTCAACAAAAAAGTGATAGAAAGGACTGAAGAAAGGGTTCCCAACAGGCTAGTGACAGAAGCTGGGCCAAAACCCACATCTCTGGAGCTTCAACCCCTAAAAGTAATATTCTGAGAAACCCATTTATACAAAATGTGAAATAAATTTTAACTTGCATGCCAACAGTTGCCACGTTCTTATTTCCAACTCAGGTGAAACACCCCCCTGATTTTCAAGTAATTTATCACTTTGACAAATATTTTTTTAACGATTACAACCTCTGTGAGATCAATGGGATTATTCCCAGTCTTAGATTAAGTAAAACAGGCTAACTGTAGTCTGCAGGCAGTGCAGAAAAACGCTTTATTTCAATGCACTTTGGTGGCTTCTGGATCTAGCACCAAATACTCTGAAAAGTGGCTAAGAGTGTTGTTGTGGTTTCCTTAAACATGTAACAGGAAAAACAAATATTTAACTTCATACCAGACAAAGTAACAACTTGCAAGGCAAATGTTTGTTTGTTTTTTAAAAGAACTTTTATTACCCCATAAAACTGGAGGAGAATTAGTTGGAGCTACTGTAATTCATCCTTTCTCTGGCACAGCATTAAATAAAAACATGGATTAAGATGAACTCTGGGAAGATTCTGCACCATAAGTTACAACTAAGGCTGGGCTCACGCTTTTGAAGTGAAGATTTTACAAATAAGCCACAGTAGACACAAACCAGGCACCACCCCATTGCTTCCCCAAAAGAGCTGGTTTCAAATTATTACTCTCTTTCAGATAGATCCACGCTCCACTTGCACACAATCCCTCAAGCAGCTGCTCCTGCTTCCAGAAGCCTTCCATGCCCCCAGCCCAATGGGACAGGGTCTGAAAACAAAACTGGCATCAGGAAAAAAACCAAAACAATAAAAAAACCCCCAGGCTAGCTTGTTTCCACTTCTACACATTATTTTTTGTGACTGATCTTAGAGCTGTACCAGACTATAACCGGTCTGCTACCTTTCCAGGGTCCAACATTTCCATGACATGCAAAGACCCCAAAGACTTTCGTCTAGATGTTTCACAAATAAATTTTGAAGGATTTTATTTTAAATTTAAATTTTAAAGGATGAAACAACCCCAGCTACATGGAGAGCCACTGTTTCCACAAACGAGCAAAAGCATGCTGCATTTGCTGTCCTGGCACCAGCCCCACTTATGGAAATATGGGGAATCGAAAGAAGCAGCTCCAGAGACCAGGGAGGAAAGTCCCTCAGCCCGTTCTCATGCTGCATGGCTCCAAGAGAAGCCATCAGCTGCTAATGAGGTTTTAAGAGTAACACATAGGTTTGGATGAGATGCCATTTACACAGCAATGTTAAATGGCCTGACTACGGGTTGAATAGCAAAGGGGTTTAATGAACTACCCCTTCTCCTTTAAAAAACGGTCAAAAGCCTATCAAAACACTGCAAAAGCTCCCACGGACATCAATGAACTTTTGGCAAGAGCCATAAAAACCTGTACTGCTGACACCTCACCTACAGGATGTGCAGCTCGGTCTCTATTTCTATAACAGCCAGAGCTCACCGCAATCCAAAATTAGTATTTCTATTCAAAACCAGGCCAGAAATATAAAGCAAGAACAAATACAGAGACACTAGAGCTACTTTAAAAGACACCACCCAAATCTGGAGTAAAGCAGAATTTTAGGACAGTGCTATCTTGTTAAAAAATTCATTTCTTATTCCAATTTGCCTCCAGTCCAAGCCAATGACATCTTTTTACTTACAACCCAGCTAAGAACAGATAACAAAAACCAGAACTGCTCCGTAATGAGAACACTTTCAGCTTCTAACTCTTTGAAACAATGATATCTCTTTTTCAGCTCACAAGACAGCTTGCAAGGGAATCACAGAATCATTTAGGTTGGAAAAGACCTCTAGGATCATCAAGTCTAACCTTCGTCCAACACCTCCCTGACCCCTAGACTATGTCCCGAAGCACCACATCTACTCATTTTTTTAACACCTCCAGGGATGGTGGCTCCACCACTTCTCCCTGGGCAGCCTGTTCCAATGGCTAACCGCTCTTTCAGTAAAGAACTTCTTCCTAATATCCAATCTAAACCTCCCCTGTCACAACTTGAGGCCATATATCTCCTGGCCTGCTCCTATCTACTTGTCTGCTCCTCTACCTTTCAAACAACCTACTTGAGCAGGAAAAAAATGCACATCCCTTAAAATTTAAGGTAGGAATTTACATAAGAGAAACAAATTCTTTCTTTTAATGTTTCTAATATTGTAAAGAAAAACATTAACAGACTGCAAACAAACACAGGGTGAAAGTATTGTGAGAAGTGGAGTGTGGCACTCTGTGGCAGCCTGCATGGCACGCATCAAGGAGTGCCCACAAGCAAGATGGAGAGGACACAAGACTTTGAGACTCCATCTCCTTCACTGGGACCCTGAAGTTTGCACACACAGAATTCCACCGGCTCTGCAGACCTGTGGCCTCGGTTCCTACCAGGGATTATTGCAATAACTTCCTCCCCAGGACTTCACTGAGTCTTGTGCAGAGAGCGTTACCTCTGATGGCGTCTCCATCTTGGTCACAGCTTGCGAGCAGTGTCTCATTCTTCAGTATATCAGCATTTAGAATAACCATCTGGGAGCCGAGCACGTTTTTTATTTGTCTGCATTAAAAAAAGAAAATAAAAAACAACCCCACCACTTTTTTCTCTTGTGCATGAAGTCAGGCCAAGAGGCCAGGGAGGTTAAACTGGCTCAACTCCTGCCTCCCAGCTTTGGTATCCTTCCTCTCTCTCCCAGAGGGCAGACTGACAGAGGAAGAGTAGCATCCAACACCTCCTGCCTCCCAGTCAGACATTGCACGTGATGGAAATCAGTAACAATTCCCACCTGGCTCTGCACATGCTGTTCACAGGAGGCTTTTGGATGTTCAAGCCAAGAAACCCCTTTCCAGACTCCCTCACAAGCACCACAGACTGTCCCAGGCAGCCAGGAATATAGCTGCCTAAAGCATCCTACGTTAATTTAACAAACTTTTAATTCAAAACATCAAATGCCTTGAAGATTAAGAATTTCTACTGCAAGCTGGGAGTTCAGCAGCTGAAAATAAAGGAGTACCTGGGAACTGGACAGCTCTAAGTCCATTGACACATCGGATTGAGTCCTGTGCAAAGTCACCGAGATGGACTGAGGCTGGTGGACACAACACATGAGGAAATGCTGAGAAAAATATGTTTGCCCACCCTTAAGAAATGAAGGCCAGTGGAAAATCTTGCTAGTCTATACCCTATCTAGCAGCAGAGTATAGAGAAGACAGACTTTTCTTGGGAATACACTGGCAGAACATGAGACACAACGAACACAACTTGCGAGAAGGGAAATTCCAATTAAATTCAGTGAAATAAGTATTTCACCATGAAGGGTGGTCAAACACTGGAATAGGGCACCATAGAGACAGCTGGATCTCCATCTTTGGAGAGTCTCAACACTTGACTGGACAAGAGCCTGAGCCATCTTATTTAGTTGGACTTGCTTGGAGCAGGGAAATGGATGTGAGAACCTCTAGAAGTCCCTTCCAAGCAAAGTTATACGGTGGCTGTGTAAGAACTCGGCTTATTCAGCCTGGCAAACCAGAGCCTGAATGCACACCCTGGCTGGGAGAGCCCTGGACACAACCGCAGCGGAAGAGCTGCTCCAGCCAAAGGCAGGCACAAAGACCAGAACAAGAGGCTACAACCCGGCCATTCAGGCCAGACAATTCCACTGTGCAGAAGGCTCCGTTTCTGACACAGAAATGAGCAAAAGAGGCTCCCGATCAGGCTGCTTTCGACTCCTAGTCAGCTCTATAATCCCTGGTTATTATTTCAAGGGAATTTCACTTTGAGGCAGCTCCCACATGCAAAGAGTTCAGCCAGGAGCAAGGAACCAAAATGAACAATCTCATTCCATTTCCGAGTGTTAAGCTTCTACAGCTGCAAAATGGAAAATGAGGCACAATGCCGATAAAGGAAGAAGGGAAATGCAAAGTAAAATTTGTACACATAGAAGCCAGCAAAAGCTCCTGTCTCAGGAGCTGATGTCCCATCACGCCTCTCCCCCGAACAGAGCAGCTGCAGATGTGTCCTTTTATCCGACATGGAAGATCCCACAAGAAGAACATGGATTACTTCCACTGGCAGCAAAATAACGTGGCTTCAGATCCTTTTTCTTCTTGTCAGTGCCAAGAATCCAACAGCAAATTTTCTCAAAATAAAGAAGCCAAGAATCAGGACTCTGAAATTTCTTCAGGCTATAAATAAAGGCAGTTTTGTTTGATTTTTTTCAATATTGTTCAGAATAAACCCCCCAAACCTGACAGATCTCAGGGGGAGCATGCCAAGCAGCCTTTCCCTGTTTGCTGAGGTCATGTACAACCTAACCATGACCCTTCTGGGGCTAAAGCACATGAGGGAAATCATGAATTTCTACACAGGAATCCACCTACACTGAACCCTACTGGCATCAACATCAGCTTCCACAAGACAAGTCATTTCACAGCAACAGGATCTGTGGGTGTGTAGTGCCAGCTACTACCACACAACAGAAGTTATCCTCTTGATTACAATGGGGGTTGATTAGCCCCCAAAACCTTTCCTTTCTCAGCAGATCCAGAACCTCAGGAAGGCTCCTCCTTTTGCACTGGCCAGAAACTCCAGGCTGTGTAATGGAGCAGTGGGACCACCCAGATCATGGCATGCACAGTAGGAAAGTCCTCGGTGGGATATCAATACCCTGGAGCACACAGGATACACCAGGAGCAGCTCACACAGCTCCTCTGCTACCTCCTGCCCCACCAAAGGAAGTCCTGCAAACCACAGGTTCGTCCTTATTGCTGTGGAAAGGAAAAAGGACCCCAAAAGACAAAACAAAACAACAACAAAGAGTATCCTGCACTTTAAAAAAATGCTCTTGCTTTGCTTGTTTCACAGCTCAATAATGTCCTCACTAATCCACCCGAGTAGAAGCTTTCTAGTATCTCCCAAGTGACTGCTCTGTCCCCCGGACAGCTTTGCTCAGCAACATGTGCTGTGCATTTCACATCTCTCATTGGGGTTTCACTCCTTTTCTTCTACTTGAACTTCAGAACTGGAGAATAAGATGGTACAAACCCCCAAGCCAACAAACCCACGTTGCCGGTATCAATTAAGATTCACAAGGCTCTTTAGTCAACTAAGTACAAAATTAGCAAAACCAGCCCAACTATACGTTGCTTGGTCTGTATTTGTTAAGCTGTAACACAGCCTCTAGAACCATATGTCTTCTGGTGGGTATTTCAGGCAAAAATCTTTAGAAGAATAATATTTTGATTAGTAACATGTGTGTTTTGAAAGATTAATACTGAACTCCAAAAGGAGATTAAAATAAGAGTAGAAACCATGAGCTAAAAGCACATATGTGCAGAGTTTCCTTCTCACTGACTGGAATGTCTGGCTGCAAGTCATTTGGTTTTGTTATTAAAGTCTTAATTGTATCTGCTGATGACTTTTTTTTAATTAATTGATATTTATTTTTAAAATCCTGTTCTTGTAGAACTATTTCAGAGCATTACTGAAAAACAATTGACCTAGTATATAACAGAAGTGATGCCATTCTCTGTTTGATCATGACACACCTCAAGTGACCTTCCAAAGGATCCCAGTAATTTCAGGTAGCACTCAAACCCTGATCTCTTCTCTATTTAGTCTCCCAGAGCTTCTCAGCCCCAGTAGGAAATGAAGAACAAAGCAGCCAGATAATGCTTTTCAAGAAATCACAATTATTTGTGCTTGCAAACGCCTGGGTTTGTTTCAGGGAAGCAGTCAGTTCTCTAGCCTTGCTGAACGTGCAATTAGATTTGTAAATAGATGCCCAACATCCCGGCCCACCCCTCACTCTTCTGTTGGCAGCTGGGCCTTCAACAGGCCCATGCTCCTAAGGAACTCGAGCTCCAAGAGTGTAAATGCAGAAGTGAAGAATTTACATGTTATGGACCACATGCTGGAACTTAACCCAGAAGATTGGCTGATTGTTGGATTTTAAGGAAGGAAACGCTCTGGGTGCCTACGCTGGCCAAGCTTTCCTTAGAGCACGCGACACCCAAGTGACCACAGGCTCCGTTTCAACATACCCCTTTTTCACACCAAGGAAATAGTCCCAACTTTCTTTTGAACTTTTGATAGAAATTAAGATATAACTCTTCATTTGTTCTGAAATTTACTCCGACACAAAGTTCGTGCTCTAATCAGATTCAAGTCACAAGTTAATGATCATTTATCGCTTTATATGTAGCGTTAGAAGGATTTCAGGGTAACACGGAGCTGTAGCCCATGGAAGAGCTCTTGCCTTGCTGTCACCTGTGCTTTTGACAAGCAGCTGAGGAAACTCGGGACAGTTGTATCCAAATAAAGCCATATACACACCACAAAACACTCACCATCAGGCACAAGGACAGACTTGGTTATGATTACTCTCCATATCCCGCCCCTCTCCTGATGTAGTAATGGTAAACTCAATACAACTGCCCTTCACCAAAGATAAGCTGGCAATTCACTGTGGCAGATGGTCAGCGGCAGACGGCAGCACCAGGAATGGCAGCCACAGTCTTTCAAGTGAGCACCCAGGGAACATGTCCTTGACCCACCCAGCACAAGCTTATCGGCTGATCTCACTGCTCCGTGAAGCGGCACTTCCACCTTTTGAACCTCTTGTACCAGCATCTGATGTGAAAAACCACAAGCCTGACTGTCAGCCATGAAAGGCTGCTGCACCCTGGCAGGAGGTCCCACCCTAAGCAAAGACATCCTGCTGAACCAGCGTTCACGCGACCATCAGCTGAGAGAAGCAGGCACAGTGAAAGGTTAAGGGAGGTTCACCTCTGCCTTGGTATGCTGGTACCCTTGGACTGTGGACAGCACTTGCTTGGGGTTTCCAAGGGTACAACTCATCAAGAAGGTAATGGAGAGGCTGGATCCATCATCCTACTCCCTATGTAGATTTATCTGCTGATCTGGGAAGCACATCATCAAATGCACTACGATTATTATTTGACTCAGGAGTGCTGAGGAACCCAGCATCTGCAGGTAATACAGGACTTCTGGAAATTCTAACCTGATCCAGAAGAGCAAACCACACCAGTACAAGCCTGTAGCTGAAAGGTAAATCTCATCCAACTGACCTCTAACTCAACTATGCAGATAGAAATCTGAAGACATTACACTGCAATCAAAACTAATGGGAAATGCTGTATTTTTTAACGAGAATCTTCTCAATCTATGTAAAGTACCAAAGACATTTAAATTTGGCTGTTACTGACATTGTCTATCCCACTGTAGCAACAAATGTTGAAGCCCCAGATGAGTTAATACTGATGAGAAAGTCAACAGAACAGGAAATTGTGTTTCCTGCCAAATGGTCTAGAAGAAGCTGCACTGTTACCACTTGTACTTCACTGTTTTTTTCTGCTATTATCTCACAGACAGACACAAAAAACCTAAACTATCTCCTAAGCTGAGCCCATGACAATACCAATGAGAAAGGATAACTCCTTAGTCATGGTGCCATTTTCATTTATTTTTCTACACTTGATACAGAGAAAAATAATTTTAAATTGTCCTTGTGAGCTAATGGCAGCAGGATCTGTTTGGAGACCAGGTCATGGGGAACGCCCGGAGCTTGGACACAGCAGGAAGAATCAAAGCAGTCATTCTGCCTGAGCTTTTTTGCCCTATATATGTTAATAGCAATTAACTGAATGAAATCATAAGCTGCCTGTTACTACCATGTATTTTTCTTCAAGAAAGCAAAAAAATCTTCACAAGAATGAGAGGAGCTGGTGTGTGAACACGCTCAGCTTTTGGTACTGGAGGCACCCATCCCAACATGGGTCCCTTGAAGCACAGTTTTGTCAGCATGTGAAGATGTAAAATCAAAACCTTGCATTTAAGTGGACATCAAAAAAACCAGCAGAGACAGACACTCGAAAACATAATGCACGCCCCCAAAGAACAGCAAAAGAAATACAAACAGGCACATTTCCAGGCAGTCCCAGACACCAGCGATCCACAGGTTCGCCCTAAACAGCCACGATTGAAAGACAAGGAAAAAGATGGTCTTCTTGTGCCTAAATATTCCCATTTAGTATCATCTACCTCAGTGCTGCAGCATGACGTGAAGGTGTGTCTAGTTCCACTGATTCAAGCCACCAAGCAAATAATGAGGGAGGGAGAAGGGGGAGAGAGAAGGGAGGAGGGGATAAAAGGAGAAGGGAGGAAGCATATGAGAGGGAAGATTCAGATTTTATTTCCTTAGTTTTAATTTATCTAACTTTTGTATCTTAAACTATTAATAACCACACATGCAAGGACTTCTGTTTTTTTAAAGTTTCATCCTTTCTGCTGTCAACAGTCATAGATTCGTGTCCTTTGGTAAAACCGCAGCTGGTCTTCTGCTGCAAAACAGCAAGGTTTGCTTCGCTGCTGCCCCTGGGCAGCAATCTTCCTCCCACCAGGCCTCCTAAAGCAGCTGCACTGTCCCCTCGGCAGTGGGAACACGGCTGAGGGTCACCCAAGGCATGGCCAGCTGTGCCAGATGTGTTCCAGCAGTGCTGCTGGGGCCGGGTCAGACCCGGCTACACCAGCGACAGTCACAGTATGAGTTTACACCTCAGCTTTTCAAGCTCCAGTTGTAAGCCGTTTGCTGCCGCCCTTTCTTTATCACACAAACATTTCCCCAAAATAAAGACACTGGTATTTTCAAATTGGAATCTCTGCCAGGTCCTTTAGGAGTTGGGCTGTTCTGAAAAAAACACTCTGGGAAATAATGGTAGGAAACAGAAACCCAGAAGTGTCAGGGCACAATGGCCAAGTATAATGGTCCTTACAGCTTGTTCCAGCACATAGAATCGTAGAATCATTTAGGTTGGAAAAGACCTCTAGTCTCAACCTTCATTCCAACATCTCCCTGATCCCTAGACCATGTCCCGAAGCACCACATCTACTCGTTTTCAGCATAATAATTTAATTTAAATGCCAAGTATCTCTGCTCAACGCCCCCCCCCAAACATGCATGCCACATTACTCCAAAGAAACTGATGCTACCTGGCAGCTACCCACTTGTGTAAGTCTACTTAAAAAAAATGCATATATCCAGTGATACATTTGCACATCAAGACATTGTCTTCCACACTGTACCAAAGAGGGAACCACCGATACAGAAACTCTTGAAGGAAACAGATGTTGCAGAGAGGTTCTTCTTTCCGGAAGAGTCAGCACCTTTTATTTGAATTATATTTTATCTAGTGAACAGCCATTTAAATAGCATGTGTCTACACAAACCCATTTACGTGATGTAAAACATCCAAGCTAGGAGACAGGCATGTTCCTGAGCCCAAAGAGTTTACACTAATGGTCCAGGGGTAAGGCACAGCCAGACCCATCACCACAGGGCAGCTGGCCAGTGAGGAGAAGGAGCAGAGGGATTATCAGTTTGGAGAACCAGCACAGAGAGTTCCTGGAGAAGTGGGTTTTAAGACGGTGTGGATGGCAAGCGAAGATAGGGTGCCTGGCAGACAACCACCGTTCTGTTCCCTGCCCACAGATGGGCATTAATGGAGGCTCAGGGACAAGTGGGAGAGGGACACAAAGAGCACCAAGGACTGGAAGGGGCGAGGGCAGCAGAGCAGGGCGTGGGTGGATATGAGAATGAAGAAATGAGAGCGAGATAATGTTGAAGTGCAACGTGCAGGTCATGCCAAGTCAGTCTGCAGGGCTCGCCTTGCAAGAACATCTTGAAAAAGAGGAAAAAAGAAGATAAGCCTCACACAAGGCACAGTGGTTATCGTGTCCTGCTGCACTACTGCTCATCCTGCTTATTGTGACTCAAGCAACCGGTAATTTCCACCTGAAACCAGTCTCCAAACAGTTATCCGCTTACTCTTGGAGAAAGGGTACACAGAAAGCAAAATGTCTTCTACTGCCAACATCCACAGCAAACTGCAGCGATCGTTCCCCACAAAACATCATCCCATCTGCCTCCATTTCCAAAATGTGCAGTTCAAACCACTTCGACTTGCTATGTTTCATGAGCTCCAGCTCTTTTCCAAACTCTACAGAAACACGTGAATGCTTGTGTATCTATTTGAAATATAAAAAGAAGGAGCAGGAGGTTTCTTAAAAGCACCTGAAGAAAGTTATCACCTACCTAGACTGCAATTTTCGGTGTATATTAGGAATTTCCTAATGTTGCTGTTAAACCGCAGGTTATTATTTGACCAGGGAAGAGGACAAGCGGAATTTCTCTGCATGCACCTCCTGAAGTTCCATTTGCTAAGTTCTCCTAACTAACCCCCAAGACAGTCCTCACTGACTCCAGGGAAGCTATGAGGATAAATTCATACATCACCAAGGAGACCAGTATCCTTCAATTCTACTTGATGTTCTATGGCTTGGTTTCCACCAGTGTCTGCAATTTTAGCTGTTTAATGACATGGTGTCAGCAGAAGAGAAGCACCAGAAGCGCAATCACACAGCTCAGAGAGAAAAAAACCTGTTACTCATGTGAAAGGCCACTGATGCTTGAAGTGAGATGTCAGCTTTGGAACAGGTAGATGCTTTTTAGTAGCTGGCTTTCAGACGAGAGCTGTGTATGGTATTTCACTTCTGCACTGTTACTGCAATTGCTCTTCATCTGCTGCTGGAAGTCCACCTGCTCCACGTGAATGGAAGGAAAAGGAGTGTGCCTACAACCGGCAATGGAGACACGAAAGCTCAGCATGTGTTCCAGTATACATTGCAAATATGTTAATACAAAGGATACAGGCCACATGATATTCTGGAATAAATATCAAAGTCTGCTCACTACTCATTTTATACACTCATCGCTCCCTTTCTCTCTGCAAGCAGAATCGGGGTGGTGACCCAGGACTGCTTTTCCCAAGGTCACTCCTTGCCAATGCTCAGTTGTTCTGCACCACTCATTTCCCTGTAGTTTGCTCAGCATAGCTTGAAAGCTCAAAGCTATCAAAGAGTTCCTTCCCTAGGAAGGCCAAGTTTTGGCCCCTGAATCACTTCTGATACTTGAGAGCATTTTGAGGCTCTCTGGCACATGCCACGGCACGTGCACAGCCATGGAGAAAGCTGTGATGAGGTCACCCCAAAGATGATTTATTACCTACACCAGCACAGTCCAACCAACAGCCCCCAGCCTGACTCCAGACCAACACTTGCACTCTAAAAGACTCAGCCAGCTCCAAATACTTTCTCCTACTCACAGCACGGAAAGAAGGGCTGGATTTGCTTGCAGCGGGAGAGAAAGGGGATGTGGAGGACTGGTACCCTGCATGTCTATTTTACGCAGTATCGGGGCATAAGCTGCCTTTCCTTTCTCTGTTTCTGGAGAACACATATGGGCAAACAATATGCTGAAGTGATGACAGTTTAACAATTAAAATCCACTATGGTTATTAACCAAATGCAAAGACAGAGAACAAAGATTGTTTTCCTTTTTGCTACGCTAATCATATCCAGCCACTCCAGTTTTGGAGAGAACATTTCTGTACTACTCGTGTTGATAAATAGTAACTCTTAAAAAAAGGAAGCTTTTTTCCCCCCTCTATCATATCCGACTCCATTGCATTCATTAAATTTCATTACATCTACATCATTTAATTCAGGTCAACATGTCAAAGCAACCTAGAATCATGCTTGCTTTAAGTCAGCCAGCGTTACTCTCAAAGCCGAGAAGCCCATTTCAGAGCCCATTTTTAGGTCATCCCAAAACATTCCACTGTGTTCCAAAACACGCAGTATTTGGGCTCCAGCTGGAAAGCAGCAGCGCAGCACCCAGGCAGAAAGCCTGGATGTTAACTCCCAGGGCAGAAGAAGCTGGGGAGGAGAGGTTGGGCAGCACCATCCCAAGGGAGGGCTCCAAGGGGACCCTCTCCCTCTATTTGGAAAGCATTGCATAGAATTTCGTAATGAAAAAGCAACATCGACCTCTTGCCTGTATTGCTGGGGAAGAAAATGGTACCAGAGATGAGAAGTAATCTACTATTAATATTTAAGCAATGTGTTTAGGTTGTACTTATGTATCATTGACGTGGAGGTGAAAAAACAGACTGCTGCACTGTGAGCCCAGTCTAACAAACAAAGGCGAAGGGGAGGAGTGAGAAATAAAAAGAAGAAAAACCCACCTGAATTTCTCCTGGAAGAGAAGGGCTCAGGAAGGCTTCGCTGATGCACGTCATTGTGCACTAACACAGCTCGGGGCCCTCTCATCACACTGCTATTTGGAGCCCGTTCATGCACTCCCGGAGAGGGACAGCATGAGCAGAAGTCATTCACACTAAGCCAGCACACACAGGGCGGGCAGCTCTCCCTTCTCTGTCGTTTTACAGGAGAGGGAAAAGTTTGCCCGTGTCAGCATTGAGAAAAGCAGGGCAGGCTCTGAAGCAGTCTGGACAGGCCAGGTGAATTATCAGCCACCTAGGGCAGGACGGGGATGAACTGGAAGGTAATGGTTCTAACGCTCTTACTGTAGCTTTATTGCATGATCTTGGGCAGTTAGCTCCTGTGGTTTTGTTTTTCTTATCAACCAAACTAGGGATGAAGTTAGTGTTTGCTAATGCAGGAATACACAGCCGGCATAAAGCAGACAGCAAACATAGCATACCTTCAGGAAACTATTGCTGCGCTCCGTGAAACGCAGGCAATCCCAAACCGGAGATGTCACACATGCTGCAAGTAAGCCTTTGTTATCCATGCCACTATTTCATAGCTTTTGACCTTGTGCTGGCAAAGTCACACATGTTCTGACATCAGGATACGACACACGCTGAAGAACTGCCCACTATAAACCACAACACTATGAAACCTTCTCTCCAAAGCCAACGCAAGGCTTCCTTTTCCAGACTGTCCTTTTTTTTCTGCTGCTGTTCATTCTGTCCCTCCCCAGACCCCTTATTTAACCTTGTAAGTAAGGGAAAAGAAGTTAACGTGGCTTCTATAAGCTGAGCACATTTTGAGCAACTTAAGCTGACTCACTTCCCATGAATGTAAAACAAAGCATTAGTGACAGATTCAAGACAACAGTAGAAGTTCCGCACTCAAACCCGAGCCCCTAAAGCCACCAACCAACGACTGCCTGGGGGTTGCGCATTAGGGGCTTATTTGCACAAGTTATTCACCAACCTGACGAATCTTTCTTGCAGCTTTCTTTGTTTCTTTCCTTCGTTTTATTGTCTTCTTCAGCCTCTCTTTCCCCACAAAGTCTTTTCTCTTTTCCCCCATTTTCTCCAACGTTTTTACCGTCTTTCTAAAGCGTTTTCTGCCCTTCTCTGCCTCCGCCCTCCCTGGGGCTCTCTTCCCTTATCTCCTTTTCCTCATTTCTGCATCAGTTTAGCCCCCAGTGCCAGTCTCGGACAAAGTTCCTAGAATTGTTCAGAAGAAGACGTTGGCCCTTTGCTGGTGCGCAGAGGAGGAGCTGAGCAGCTGGAGAATGTGCAAGCGGAGCATTCTTGCCAGTGCCCGCTGCCTGGCTTGCCCTTAGATCCAGGCTCCAGCGCCAGTGGAAAGCACCAGGTCCTGGTCCAGGGCTGCACCACTGTCCTGGGGACACCCCAACTGAAAAACAGCTACAGAATTACTCATCAGACACTTAAACAAAAAACGCTGAGAAAGGAGACTACTTGTAAATAATGTAGGTCTTGTCTTTGGACAGGTAGGGATGTTGCACAGGATATTAATTAAAGGTAAATTTTGGAATATAGATCCACGAACAAGGTTCAGAGGTAAAACACAGACAAGCTGTTCAATACTTTGGTACTGCCCTGCACTCACAGGAGGTTGCTAACACCCGAAACGTGCCTGACAAGTTGTCTCCTGAGCAAACAGTAACTTATCTCAGATGCCAAGGCTGGCAGAGGCAAAGCCATCAGCTCCAGGCTGCAGATGATATCCCCTCAAGCCTGTGCCACGAGTAAACCCTCTCCTCCACCACCCAGATGGGACAAGCCTTTCACTCAATGCACATGTTTTTAGGATGATTTCGCCAGGCTATTACTTTGGTCTCAAGCAAAGAAAAATACATTAAAAAGGTAGAGCCACCACATTAAGAAATCTGCAGGAAAACAGACACTGATTTAGTAGCTGGCCTGTGACCACTGTGCATGTACACGTATTACAGTGACCCAGGGCTGTTTTGATACAGCACCACGGTATATTCCCGGTGTAAGTGCCTTTCTTTGGTTCCCCCTGGACAGACATCAGAATACCCACAGAAGAAAGGAGCATTCTGCAGCCTGGTTTCTGCCTGTGAAACAGCTCAGTTAAGGCTGTACCTTGTCAGTCAGGGTCATGTCATCCACTGGCCTGATTCCCAACCTGGAATTCCAATTCACGCCCGGCCACGTAAGGAGGAAAGGCCATACAACATGGTCCTACGGTGTCAGCACAGCCAAAGCTCTGTGCGTGTTGTTATGCAGGGTACCAAAGCAGCTCCCCGTGAGGCTGTACACAACACATGTTGTTCTTCTGGAGAGACTACAACACTGGAGTCACAAAAACACCCCACCAACAGTTCCCTGCCTACCCAAAACCAGAAATAGGCAACTACAATATAAGCAGAGACCTTATATTTGTAAAGAGCACACTGCATAAAATACACACTGGAAACAAATGGAATCTACTATTTCAGGGAGGAATTACAGCAGCCCCAGGTAAAATATCAAGGAGAGAAGCCCATTTTGTGGGCAAGTACACGATCCAGCCCTCCACTCCAGAGAGGCAGCCAGTCTGAGGTCCTGGGACACCACAGCTCCCTGTGCTTGGCTGCAGTAGGATGGAAAGAAACCTCTGCCAAGGAAAAAGACACGTGGAACAACAGCCCAATTCCAGATGGCAATTAACGTGTTAGAATGTGAGAGATGAGGAGCAAGACCCCCTACAGCTCTTTTATAACAACAGTGTCACAACACTTGATGTAAAGGATGAGCGCTGTGGCCAGCAGCACTGAGCCAAATGAAGGGAGAAACAAAAGCACAACATGAAGTTGAGTACCAGCCAAGCTGATTTCTGGGAGCATGGGCTGGTCCATCCCTATTTTAAAAACTTCCAGCGAAATATTCCTGCAGCTACAGACACAAACGAAGCAGCGTGCGTATTAATTTCCCTTTCTCGTGCACTGCTATTCATCTCTCCTGGGCAGTGAGCGCTCATAAAGCAACTTTCAAACAAGCCTTTCCTATTAGAAGAGACAAAGAATTTCACAACAAAGTTTCAGAATTCAATAAATTATTCACCTCCTAGATGACGCCGATCCATTTCACTGACCAGTTCAGTGAATCGCCTTTTCTGCATGAAAGGCACTTACAGAAACAACCCAAAGTACTACTCCTCTCCTTGAACACCTGATAGTACCACTCCTTCAGCCTGCTCAGGAGATCAGCCAGCAACTTCAGGTCCTGCAGGACTTCTCTGCAATCGCCTCACAGCAGCCTTCCTGCAGCGGCTGTGCCGCCCCAGCGTCCTCGCACCCTGGCCAGGGGAGCTTCCCTGGAAAACCAGCCTGATAGACCTGCTGGCGTTAGGGATGCAGAGGCAACCACTGCTGCCCAGCACAGAGCATCCCAGCCCCACACCTGGCCATGGACAACCAGCAACCCCAGCTATGGCCGCTGAGGGATCTCCTGCCTGTTAGCCAAGATAGTCAATTCTATGATTCTTAGCTGACGTAGCTAGAAAAGGGCTAACGCTGAAGATACCAGCTTTGTACCCTGGCAGGAGTCCTCAGTATAAGGTGTTTTATAAAAATTTGCTTTCCACAGACAGTGCTACTGGCAACCCAAAAAAGTATGGTGGGAAGATGGTAACTTCATTAAGCTTCCCAGAGCCACACGTCTTCATCACAGCAAGCAGCCCAGGCAGCAGAACCATGGTGCCTGCTGGGGAAGAAAGCCTAACATCTGGCAGTCCCCACATGCTCCCGCTGCGCAGCAGGACTGAAACCAGAATTGGGCCCGCTGTCTTCAAATCTTAACTTCGGCATCTTGAAAGGGCCATCTCTGCAGGTCTGGCTGTGTTTGCCTCAGTTATCGAAGCGAAAGCCCTGATGAAAGCACCACCAGGGTGATTCATCAGTCAACAGGAAGTCAGGCTCACAGCAGCGGTAGAGGTGTCTGCTACCCCACAACTGAAGTCTTGCTGCTTTGAAGACAGATGGAATAAAATATAAGTTGAATGCATGAGCCATAATTAAATATTATACTCTTCAGTTGAGAGTATGAGATCCATGAGCCAACACCTTAAAAAATCTCCCAAAAAAACACTCTCCTGAAGGGAACCAGACTATTAAATTCATATTTGCTTCATCAATCTCATTCTCCGGGTTTTTTGCATTCTTGCAGCAGAGTAAAATATATAATATATAGTAAGTATTTATAATACTTTAAGATGCAATTAGACAACACAATGGTTTAGCTGGTCTATGGACTTAAATACACTCTCTTAGGGGACAACTGCTCAGCAGTGTGCCCAGGCAGAACCTAAACCAACCGTGGTGGTTCCTAGAATGTCTCCACCACAACTTCACCTGTGGACACGTAGAGATGAGAATCTGGCCCATTGTCAAGCAGGAGACAGCACACCGGTCCCTCTGAACTTAAAGCATTCAGGTACTGGCACAAGGTAAACTTTGATGACTGACGTCATGTCACTGACAACTTTCCCTCTTTCAGCTTTCTTGTTTCCTTCATGAGCTGTGCTCCTCAAAAAAATAGAGAAGGAAAGTGTTTATCTGAATTACATGATTCACAGAAATGATATGCTTAATCATCTGAGGAGGAGTCATTTATCGCTTGTAACACATAGCTTAAAGTCCAAAGGGATCTTAATATAAAAACAGCTAATAAAAGACTCATAAATGGGCTAGTGAATCAAAAAGGGTAGCAGACATTTCTCTATGAACCCCAACCATGTGCTATCTGTGCCTATCAGCTAAGATCTTACATACAACCACATGAAGGGAAGAAAAAAGACTGTTACGTGTCAAATCCAGTGCAGTAGCAGTTTGCAGCCTTTTTGTGCTATTCTACTGATGGAGAGACATGGGGGACTGAAGCCTCATGAAGCATTTCAGCAGTGAATACTACCAGGAAGCCCAGGGTTGGTATTTCTGCAGCACTTCAGGCTGCCTTCCATGGGGTTTCCAGTGGAAACCACCCAGAGCACACACACATCTGAGCACTTAAGAAACACAGAACCGTTTAGGTTGAGAAAGACTTTTAAGAGCAAGTCCAACCATTAACCCAGCACTGCCAGGTCACCACTAAACCACGTCCCTCAGCACCACAACTCCAAGGCTTTGAAACCCCTCCAGGGATGGAGACTCCACCACTGCCCTGGGCAGCCTGGGCCAGCCCTTGACAATCCTTTTAGTGAAGACACTTTTCCTCATGTTCAACCCAAACCTCCCCTGGTGCAATGTGAGGATGTTTGTCTTATCCTATTGCCTGTTCCTTGGGAGCAGAGCCCAACCCCATCTGGCTCCAACTTCCTTTCAGGAGTAGCGAAGAGCAAGGAGGTCTCCCCTGAGCCTCCTTTTCTCCAGGCTCAACAACCCCAGGTCTCTCAGCTGCTTCTCACCAGCCTTGTGCTCTACAATCACAGAATCATTAAGGTTGGAAAAGACCTCTAGCACCATCAAGTCCAACCTTCATCCCACCATAGAATCACAGAATCGTAGACATCTCCCTGACCCCTAGACCATGTCCCAAAGTGCCACATCTACTCGTTATCCGAACCGCTCCAGGGATGGGGACTCCCCCAGTGCCCTGGGCAGCCCGTCCCGATGTCCAGCCTCTCCTTCAGGAAAGAATCAGACTCTTCCCCAGCTCCGCTGCCCTCCTCCGGCCACGCTCCGTCCCCTCCATGTCCCCCGTGGAGCGGCCCACAGAGAAGCGGCGGCTCCAGCGGAGCCCGCGGGCAGTGAAGCCCCGAAGCGCCGGCCCGGGCTGCCCGCGCAGCGGCGGCCGCTGCCTCCGCTGGCTCCCCGCGCACAGCCCCGGGCAAGGCGGCTCCCGCCCAGCCGAGGCGATGCCGCCCGGAGCCCAAGGGGAGCGGGGC
>JAVSBS010007351.1:19680-31737 GCA_033124195.1 Coracias cyanogaster
TAATATTTGTTGCTGCAGCAGTTTATTACGTGTTCTTTATATTAAACCTTCCTTAACTCAAAAGGGCACTTTGAAACCTTTTTTTTTTTCTTTCCCTGTCTGCGGCTGTGGCAGGGGGGAGGGGGCAGGAGGCAGCGGCGGCGCCGGCCACGAGGGCGGCTACTGCAGAGCCCCGCTGCCGTTTTACTAAACCAGCACACAAGTGATTCAAATCAGCATGGCATCAGAATTGGATCTTAGATGTTTTAGTAATGTGCCTAAGCTTTACTGACAGTAGAACTAAATAACTTTTAATTAACATATATTCAGAGCATGTGAGGGATATATCCCTGTGTTTCTTTCCAAAAATCTTCCTTACTTTTTGTCAGCATAGAGATAAGCCACATTGCTGCCAGGGCAACCTTTGTATTCATTATGAATTACATGCACCTTTTTTCCTCTCCCAACAGAAGCAGCAGCTACTTTACAGTATACAGCTTGCCAAGTGGGAATTGAACTCCGTTCACCAGCACTGCTACCTGTGTGCATGAATGGAAAGCAGGGGTGTTTTTTGAGGAGGAGGTCAGTGTTTCAATGGAGATGGTCAGCAGCTGGACTCTGAGATAGCACTGGAGGCAGACTTGGTCTAATGTGCAGGGGAAGTAAAGTAGTTTTGAAGAAGCAAGTGAAGCTAATGACTGGAATATCTTACCAGAACTAAAGAAAACTTAGAAGAAAAAAAAGTATTCTCTTTCTTCTTTGCTTAATTTTAAGGCTGTATATGAAATGAGTGCCAGAAGCTTGCTAAAAACTCTAGGGTGTGAGCCACCATTTCTGATGGGAGATGGAGACAGAACTGGATGACATGATCCAGTGATGTGTTGCATGCTGTTGTGTGTGAATGTGATTGTGTTCTGACATATATTATTCTAACCTCACAGAAAACGATAGAGTTGCTTCAGTGGAAAGCTAGTGTAAGTGGCACCATAAGCAAGGATAGGAGTTTGGACATTCCTTGCTGGTTTTCCTTGGTATCTCTCAGCTGTGTGCCCTACTTGTGACTGGCGGCAACTGGGACAGGATGGCAGCTGCTCTAAGAGCTCAGGTTTCTCCATCGACATGTAATATGGACAAAAATGTGACTTCCTTAGTGTGGGTGAGATAAAAGAGGGAGAGCAGAGCTCCTTTCCCATGCTAGGAAAGTGATACAAAAGCAGCCACAGAGCTGAAAAGTGCACTGTGTGCATGCAAGGATGCTGGCTGATGAGATGGGCTGCAGTGTGTATGGTAAGGAACCGGTGGTCAATGGCCAGTTCTAGCTGCCTAAAAATCATACTCATCTGTAATGTGTAGGAAATGCTGTTTTCTTGTTCCTTTTAGACATTAGACCTAATCCTGGTTTTTCTAATCTAATAGACAATATTCTTGGGGGACCCTGTAAGCAGTTTTCTGTGCTCAGACTAGGAAGAAGAGGTGTAATCTAGCTACAGATGCTCACAAAGGATTCCTCCTGTGGTAGGAGAACTCTCTGCAGGCTATTATCAAGCCAATCTGGTACCGTCTTCGAGCTCTGCAGAGACAACGTAATGATGTGAGAAGAAAGAAGATGCCTGCCTATCACACTGCACGTATCATCTGTCAAAATGAGGCCAAGCAAGAATGTATATTCCAGGACCAATGAGCATGGACATGTGAGAGTAAGTTATACTGTAATTTCAATGTCTCAGCTGTCTTACTGCAGCTGCCCGTGATAGACTCCTCTGCTGTGGTAAAAGTGAGGTAGCCTGAAGCTGTAAGCTGCCTTAGATAAGCCTTGTGGTAAAAGGGTATCCCAGATTTTTCCCACGACATAATTAAGGAAGCTCCCACGTTACCTGCAGTATGGCACCAGCTCCAAACTGTGACAGAAATCCCACAGAACTGGAGACTTCCCTTGCAGCCCTTTCCCACTTTCCACAGCAAATAGAGGTGGGGATCTAGGGAGTTTTCCTCTGCATCTATCCCTGCCCCAGCATTGTTTTTGGAGATGAAGGAAGCAACAGTGTGGAAAATGTTCAAACTCTCCCTTCTGATGTTTCTTTTTTTTTCTGTCTTGGTCAGTAGGGCAGTTATTTGATAACACAACTGTCCTGAATCCACCTGATGGAATGGATGAACCACTTCAAATAACAGACATAGGAGGAATGCACATTTTATAATGACAAATATCTATATAGATTTAGATCTGTATTTTAGATTGTTATGATACTTCATTTCTTAGAGATTTTCTGTACATGTAAATGACCACTTCATAAATAAATCTGTGGAACACATTCCCAAGCATAGGTCTGATTCCCAAGGCTCTGGTAAGCACATCAGACAGTACAATGTACAGTAAAGTGCATTTCAGTGAAAATAAGGTAAAGATACATAAAGGTCCAGAATAAATAGAGGTAAAGGGGCTCTATGTGTCCATTAGGTTTAAAGCTACTCAAAATTACATGCGTTCAGATGTTGCAAAGTATTTTTCAATAGCTGTCATGTAAGAGATGAATTAAACCTATGTCTAAAAAAACCTATTAAAAATGTAGATGGAAATGTTTTTTATTATTATTTCTGTTTCATTTTTTTCTGAAGTTTGGAGTGCCAGTATGAATTTACATTTGCAAAGATACTTCACTGCCTTTGCTTATAGCAGGTCAGGAGCTATCTGTTCAAATCAAGCCCAGAAGCTGAGCATTTCTGTTAGACCTGAAAGGCAGGGTTTATTGGTTTAGGCTCTGGCCCTTGGGTGTGTGGCTGGGGAAGTGAATCTGCACTGGAAGCCACCAGCTTGGAGTGCTGGTGGAGCAAGCACTTGCCTTTTGACAGACCTAATTTCAAAACACCCTGTGAAACCCTCTAGGCCCTTTACAGTCTGTAGGAAATGGGTGGTGTGCAGTTCTTCACTGTCACAAAGGCTGCCCTAATTCAGTGAAACGTCTCTGTTCCCATGTGGAGGCACTCTTACTCCTCCAAACTGTCATCACGTTTTTGTCCTGGATATCATTTCTGTTCTCTCTACATAGGTTTCAGTCAGTAATACGAGCAGAGAGAGAGAGAGCCATCTTGTGGAAGATTGCTTCAATATCTTCCACTTTTAGATGCCAGGCACTTCAGAAGCTCTTAATTCTGTAGACCTTATTTTTGCTATGAGAGACCTCAATTACAAGTCAGGCTCCTATAATATTTCTACAGAGGTGTCTGTTTCTGCACAAAGGCACGTTCTGTGATCAGGGAATGGTACTGCTCCAACATTTGGCTGCTGGCACTTGATCCACGTGAACAGCATGTAAAGAATGCCCCATCCTGAACTACATAATCAGCAGTTTCTTCTCTTCTTTCCATATTGCTGCTGTGCACCATTCAGATATTAAATATATGTCTTGATTTGCTTTGTAACAGACTGCAAATGAAGCTTCACTGCCTCATCTTGTAAATGTGCAGTGGAAGTAGTGTTGAAAATAATATTTTTGCCTTCATCGTTACTGCTTTCAGTTGAATAAATGCACAGTTTTTCCAGACTACAGCAAACATTAAAAAGCTGTTCTCATCTACAGGTTCCAGCCTGTAGATGTGCAAAATGCTTCTAATGAAGCTGCGAACAACGTGGAAACAGAGCAACAAGATCCTTTGTGTAGCAGAGAGCAGCTCCTGCTTCAAGCAAAAGAAAAAGAGTACAGGACACCTTTCTGGTAAGAGCATCTGATGTGGGTCCAGCAATGCTGAGCTCTTGAAAATGGGAAAAGTGAAAATGGTGCCTAATGTTCCAGCTTCTCCTCTGAGTTATGAAGATGAGCTCTACTTTTCAACCCCCGTATGAGGCAAGGAAGAGTGGTACCAGGTCACTGAAGTGCTCTGTGGAAGCACAGGGGACATGCTGAATGTATGCAAGTTGACCGATTGCATGTTCTTCTAGCAAGTCGTCTATCTAAACATTTATGCAGCAATTAGCACAAAACTATCCCACAGGTGCTCTGAGGGTACTGGAATTCCTGTTAATCGAAGATGTGGATCCCTTTCAACATGCTTGTTTTCACTATCCATGGGAAACTTAACCTTGATTTACCTGAGTTCTTTAAATACGTCAAAAAATTTTTTCTGCCTTATTTTGCAAAAGATTCAATGAACTATTAAATAAGGGGAGATCAAATGTGATCATTTGATAGATCAATTATAAATACACATTTAGAGAATTTTTTTTGCATCCAGAATGACAGCATACCTTTAATTTTGATGCAGAAATGAACATAGTGCTTGGGGTTTTGATCTGCTTTGGTTTTCCCCATCAGCATGAGTTGTATTTTGGTATTTGTAATACTCGACTCAAAGTCAGTTTTCTATGGAAGGTGTGTACCTATGATATGCTGTGTTCAAGGTTTGGGAAACTAGATTGCATTGTGTGAAATACTTCTAAGTATTAGCAAGAATATATGTGAAACGTGGGATCTGAAAGAATCAACTGAGTCGTTGCATAGAGCTGGCAAATCTGTAACGATGTGATAATATTGATTTGAAAATGAAATCAGCCATAACTTTGGCAGACTATTACTCTTCTGTCTCAAAACACAGCTTAGCCATTGAGTTGAAAGAAACTTTCTCTACCAAATGATATAACATTTTCCTTTCTTAGAAAAGCCAAGCTGAAAAGAAAAAAAACCAACCAAACCAAAACCAAATGGAGAGGAGGGTTAAGTATTTAGCATTGTATGATAATTGATGAGTCAGCACTGAGTGGACCTGCTCCACCAGTAGCCCTGTTCTAGAAAACCGCATTCCTTCCACTTAATGGGCTAGTGCTTTGAAACAGTCGCTCAGCAATGCTAAAGAATCCCCTTTGGCCACAGGTCTCCTCCCAGAAAATGATGGTTGTCACTGGAAATACCCCCACTCTTCTCACTGTTTCTCTTTATAGAACATCTCTTTCAGAATAGTTGAAAGCAAAGGATAATGTTAAATTGCACTTTCTGATCTTTCATTAGAAGCCCAAAGAGAGAGAGAGAGAGAGAGGGAGAGAGTGTGTGTGTGTGTGTTAAGCTGTAAATGTCATTACCTATTTCTCATGAATATTTCAGATTCAGAAATTTACAGGCTATTGTTCTCACAAGCAAAATGTTGTTTCTGGATACCTCAGTGATGAGTGATACAGAAAGCCTCAGTAAGATGAAATAAATCTGTTCTGAATGTGAAGTACTGTGTAGCCTGCTTTTGCTTTGTTTTGTTTTTTTTTACTTGAATAGTCAGAGATGAAAGATGATGTAACATTAGATTTAGGTTTGGTTATTTGCCTGTGTGACATACAGATGCCATAGTATTTCCTTAGTTTTTGTCAGCTGTTAACCGCTGGTTGATGTCTTAAAGATAATTGTTTTACCGTGGCATATATTTTCTGCTGACGCACCAGTAGGTCAAGCAGAGCTATAGCAAAGCTGGGGGGAAGAGGGGTCTCTGCCTCCGTTGCACACACCAGCAATACAGCCATTCAGAGCACATAGGGTCCATCTCCCTTCCTTTTGCCATCTCAAAAGGGGCTGCAAGTCCATGATGGCGTGGTCAGCCAGCGGCTGTGGCTAAGGGTGCCTGGGGAGGTTGAAAGGGCCGCTCGGTGGGGTGCCCATGGCCTTGCGGCTGAGGATGGGGTACTAGGGCTGGGTGGGCCTGGGGAAAGGAACTGGATGGATACCGCTCTTCTCTGAATACAAGCCCAGCAAATTGGCGGTGCTAAGTTTTGTCACCCAGAGAAGGCACTCGGGTCCTGTTCGGTGGTATCACGCAGTTCCCAAATGTCAAACTGCTTTCAGTGAATACAGAGAAAGTAAGAATGAGTCATGATGAGCGCTCCGCATTATTCTGATGTGTATTGTGGGTTTCTTCAAACTTGTGCATTGCTGACTGAGTGAATGCAGCTTCATGTCAAGGAAGTCTTTAAAATGGTCTTTAAAGTTAGAAGAGGGAGAAGGAAAGTGCTGGCACAGGTAAGATCACTTCAGATGCACAGCTTTAAATTGTCACCGTAACGGTCCAGAGTAGGATGGTTTCCTTTTTCCAGGGCTCACTTGATGGCCAGGGAGAATTGCTGTTCTTCTGTCCTGACAAAAGAGAAAGGGATTTCGAGAGATAGGGGGTTGCGGGGGAGGACAGAGACCCTGGGAAGAATCAGGGCACCAAGAAATTGCAGACCAAGGGCTTGCTGGTTATCCCAGGCTGGACAAGTAGTCCAGGTTGTCTCAAGCACTGGAGGAATAGGTTGTACTTAGGTAGGAGTATAACAGCATGGAACTTTCCTTTGCCTTTCTACCACGATGCTGACATGTTCCATCACTGGGTGAAAGAATAGTGAATGCTTTCGTTTGTTTGTGAATTGCTTTAAATGGTTGCTGTCATGGTGCAGCGCAGGATAAATCCTGTGAGAAGCCCGTCTTAGCTTGCTTGGCTAGGGAGTTGGAGGGATGTGCAATCTAGGTGCCGGTATGGGAGTTGATGGGCTGTTGGATTCCATTTTGGGAGCGGTGAAACCCCAAGGCCTTGCCAATGCCACACCATAAACACCAGATCCTGAGAAAGGCCTGCAGAGCAGAGCTATCTGATCCACTAATGGTGACATGAGCCAGACCAGGAGAACAGGGAGGGCAAAGGCTGAGTTTTCAATAAAGCAAAATACACTGTTGGAGGCAGTGCCTTTCAGGAATGCAAAATAAATCATCATCCAATGTTTTGTTTTCTGTAGCATTTCAGTTGTATATTAAAAACAGTAAATTACACTGGTAGAGTGGAATATTCAAAGGTCTAAGCAGTCTTTTTGAGTCTATTTCTAATTGATGCTTGGGAATGATATATATCCTCCACGGTAGGTTTTGTTATATTGTAAGATAATCTGAGTAGTTTATATCCTGAAAAAATACTGAGGATTCGGGTTTTTTTTTTTCTTGCTTCCACCTCAGTGTCTCTGTGCTTTGATGTTATGTCTGGAGTGTCATTTGGTAATTCGTATTCTTCACCTCTCTTGACCATTTGTAATAATGGTGGTGCCTTCACCTACTGATGACATTAGTAAAGAAGCTTTCCTACACCTGTCAAACTGGCATGTTGTAACCAGAGAATTTAATAACCATCAAAAAACCTGTTACTTTTATAATGCTCTTATTCTATAAAGGGATGCTGTAATTTCCCCAGGATGATTAGGAAAACAGATCACAAAAGCTAAAGGATGTTTGCATCATGCTACTAAGTTTCTCACATGCCATTGGTTCACCATCACTATCTGATTCCCTGACTGGCAGAAGGGAATGGAAAAACCCCATTATCTTCTCAAGGCCAAGATTTCCAAATGAAAGTCTAGCACAGAAATTATTACAGACGAATCTAAGAGTTTTTCTTCATCTGTTAGTCATACAGGATCACGTGCATCATCCAGAATGCCTTGGTCTCATGCTTTGAGTTATAAACTGCTACGTCAGAGCTCCCAATGCTCACATGCAGCTGCTCTATCCAAGGTCACTTTTAGTTCCTCTTATGGACTTGACCAAGAGAGATCACTCAGCTGTGGCAGGGGTGATATCACTGCTGCAGACACGTTCGGGGCTTTTCTAACACCCTTAGGATCCTCTACCATCAAACTGAAGGGAAGATGGAAACGTTAAACACACGTTCTCCCCTCTGGCTCTCCGGATGGTCCCAAGTCACTTCTAAAGGGCAGATGGGTAGGAGAAGAGAGTCCCTAAATGGCAGGTGTTTTCCCAGCATTATCGGGGAGGGGTGTTAGAAGCAGAAATGCTCCCAGCCCATTGTGTCTCTTCTTCCTGTGCCTGCAGAAGGTCTTCTGCTCACTGTCACATTTCCAATGTGACAAATGGGGCTGCTAGGGACAGGGTAGACCAGTTCAACCCAATAGTTCACTGAGCCATGCTGCCTCTCTCTTGCATAGGATTGAGGGCATTGTTTTACAATAAAGTAAAACAACTGATTTCATTCTCTTGTTCCTCACTCTGCCTCTCTGCAGAAATCTAATGAACACTGGCTAATGACATGCTAAGGGGAAACAGTATGGAGGACTGATCTGTGCAAATGCCGCTGTGCATTTTTGCAGGCCACCACATCTTGTGAGTAAGGAAAAGATGTTGTCTAGAGTAGGCAATTATTGCCTCTCAGGTCTTACAGGATAGAGGTTTCTTTGGGCCAAAATGAGTGTGCACTGCAGTTTTCTGACAGTCTTACAGCATCCTTCTCCCCAGCAGTAGTGTCCTCTATAAAGAGCTTTGTACGCAAGCCAAAATGAGATCAGCACGATCTTGCACTAATGACAGAGATTTTACAGTTTTAGGGAAGTTCTGTCAGCACAAAAACTGCAGAAGATCCTAAAATGAGTTACCAATATTGAAGATGTATTGCAGGTGCGTGGACATGCTCCTCTTATTTGTACACACTTGTCAGTTAGCCATACGGTTCTCAAAGTTGTCTAGCCAGAAAAAACGGCATGGATTTGAAATGGGGGCAAGTTCATTATACTGATGATAACTGGACAAGTAACTGTTATATATGTAGTTGAATGGATAGATTTAATAAATCTCCAGCTTCTCAGCTCTTCTACTTTCATCATTTAAACTCCTGAGCCTGGACCAAAAGTGGTACTTCCAAAGTGCCAATAACTGACATGACGACTAACCTTGGTGTCACCACTGAAATTATATTGACAGGTATCTTTCTTCTGAAAGAAACCTATATAGTCTTGTAGCTGTTAAGTGGTTGCAGGATAGCTGCCTACCACAGGGAAAATGCAACTTTGACAACCTTCAGACCTTTGGTAGAGACTAATTACAATATGAATTGTGTGAATTTCATTTGTACTCATGTACTTATATATATCTCATTAATTTGTTACAAAGAGGGAAAAAATCATTACTGTAGAGTCAAATTGCCTGTAAATGACTTAAGGAATATGTTAATGATCCTGCTCCAAATGAATAATTATAAAGCAGGTGCACTTGAGATGTGATCAGTTAAGTGACAGCAAGCAGCTTCTAATGTCTTGAATATCCATGATAATGGTGATGTCATAGCAGCCAGTTAAAATCATCGCTCACCTCCTCCATTTAATACACAGGAGAACTGTGGGTATAATTCCCATATAGAGCTATTGCCCTGCTTATTTAAGGAACGGTTAATTTATAAACAAATCACTACACTGCTTTTAGTGCAATATGTTTCCAGTAAAATGTCATGCTTCTGTCTCATGTAGAAAATAAAGGTTGATGGCAGAAGGCATTATTGTGTCAAATTGACATTAATGAACTTGGCTCAAAATGTCCCCGTTTACTAGAGATGTGAATTGTCTTTCACCTGCTTTGCCACTAACATCCAACGAAACTTTTCACATTTGTTGTTTTAAAGGTGCCAGTAGTTCAGTTCCCTCTGACGCGGATGCCTGTGAGAGTCAGGGTCATGTGCTCTGAAGTGCACAAAATAGCCCCTGCCTGCAGATGAGTTGTCTCACTGAGTGAGAAAAGATTTGAACCCTTGAAAGGCCGGTCTTCTTTTGGGCTTATGTCCCACTTCATTCTACATAACTGTGCAACATGTTAAGCTTTTCCATTTTCTTTGTGGTCAAGATTGGTTTTTAAGTGTCTAGCTTTCCAAAATTTAAATACTCTGTCTTGAATGTGTGTAAGCTCCCAGAAGGCAGCAGTGTGCTGCCTGGGGGTTATCTCCACGATACAAGCAACGAAACTAGAGCAGTAGCTAAATATAGAACAGTTTTTCTGCATGTATTTCGTGTCTTGTCATGTAATTACAAATAGAAGAAGAATTAAATCTCTGAGCTGTAGTGAGGTTTATGAGGAAAACCTACAGAATTCCTAATGTAAAACAGGTTGCTTCCAGTTAAGGTTAGCACTGGATGCCTTGAGAATCATGGAATCACTTAGGTTGGAAAAGACCTCTAGGATCATCTAGTCCAGGGGTCCTCAAACTACGGCCCGGGGGCCGGATACAGCCCGTCAGGGTCCTCAAAGCGGCCTGCGGGTATTTACAGAACTCCCCACCCCCACTGGGGGGAACCCAAGCAGCCGCAGATGACTTCCTGCCACTTAATCCGCACCCCGGCCAGAGCCCGGGTGCCGCAAAGTTTCTTCAGTCCCTTCTGGCCACCCTTTCTGGACTGCACGGCCGGGCTAGGGAGGGGGGCAGCGGCATCAGCGAGGTGCGCGACTCCCGTGCCGTTTTTTTCCGAACTATAGTTGGGCCCCGACAGTGTCTGAGGGACAGTGAACTGGCCCCCTGTTTAAAAAGTTTGAGGACCCCTGATCTAGTCCAACCTTTGTCCAACATCTCCCTAACCCCTAGACCATGTCCCAAAGCACCACCTCTACCCGTTGTTTGAACACCTGAACACTACCACCTTCTTAGAATAATGGTACTTCATTGGCACGGGTTATTTTAGCAGCAAGATTCTGTATTAGGAAGAGAGAACTCTTTTGAAGATATCGGTTCCAAGGCATAATAAAACAGGTGCACCTTAATAGGTCTACCAGGAATGTTTTAGCTGTTAGCATCTTTTAAATGCTTCTGCTGAGAAACCCTGTTTTCATAACAAGGTTGGTGAGTCTTAAACCGGTGATAGTTCTTTCTGGGATAACTATGATTTACAAAACCAATAAAAACCTGCTAAAAACATTTATGTATTTATACATGTTGTAATCCAGGGATCCGACTGATATTTGTGGTGAGAGGTATGCCTAAAGGCACCTAACCCTGCTTGTACATTGCCAGGACTGCAATCTGGTTTATGACAAAACAGATTCATTTATCTCCAAATAAATAAATTACTTTTGTGAACATTTAGAAACATTTGCATAATTAGGCTGTAAGATCTTAGCAGTCTTTTTCATAATAATTAAACTAATCTAATCTTGGACAGGGTAAACAGACTTACTAGGCTGAGAGCAGCCTTCAGGCAAGGAACTTACTACATTCTACAGGAACTGTAAGGCTGATGATGTTTGTTAATTATGCAGAGCTTTTACTCCCCAGTAATAGCAGCGTTCGTATTGCCTGGAGCTTAGATAGCTACTCCCAGGCACATAAAATTAGGCTCTGGGTTTTTTCGTCATTCTTTAAAAAAACCCCAACCCTAAACAACACCACCACAAAACAAAGAAGATACTTCAAAATTATTATAGGCTTTCAACAAGGAGGCAATAACCTTACAGCATCAGATCCTAGATCTACATACAATTGGCTCACCCTTCAGTCATGTGGTCTTGAGTATCATTAGATCTGGAGTGTTTCATGTCATGCAGAGATACAGAGTTCTGTAAGGCTTGGTAAAAGAACAGCAAAAGGCACCGTATCATTTTCTGGGGACTTCAGGGAGAAAAGATTGAGAATATCAAATAGGTCCTACCCAGGACAGTTCTCAGTCAAGCAGTCCATCAAAATTTATTATTATAAATCAAAAAATGAAGACCAGAAACAGTACCTGGCAACCTCTGAAAATATTTGCTTTCTTTAAAGAATCTGTCATCTTTATTTATTTCCATGATGAGTCATCTGTCCCTGAAGATTTCAGCCGAAAAGTAAACTCAGGAAGAAGGATTTTTCTACTTACAAACAGGATATGGCATTAACAAGGATAATATTCAAACTCTACAAAATCTTAAAAAATCATGTCTTAATAAAACTGTTTTGAAGTCAAGAACTCAATTTTTCTATATTCTTTTCCTTGAAATAGGGCATGGAAGGAAATCCTCCTGGTGTTCTCTTCTGCTGTGTTTAACTTAGAACACTTTTACAAAATCTAATTAATATGATTAGCCCTTGAAAATCTGATTTATAGTTTATCAATTTTTTTTTTTTTCCCAGAATTTTCTTACAAGCTCACAACGCATTTCCTTTTTTCAGTAAAGATTTAATTACAGCTGTGTCCTGGTTTGAAGGACAGGTGTCTGCTAGGGAGGCGGGAACCTCCCTTAAGATGGGAAATGTAGATCCTCTCCCTCCTAATTATTGTGATTTCGAAATCAAGGGCTCTCAGGCAAAGATATAGGAAATAGGAATAACAGTTCT
>JAVSBS010007351.1:31837-85763 GCA_033124195.1 Coracias cyanogaster
CTGCGGCACATTCTTCTCACAGATACCTTGTGCCTTCCCACATTCTTTCTCGCAACTCCCTTGTTTTTACCCAAACTTGCACATTATCAAGAGGCCTGAGAAACAGTCCATTCTGTAGTTTCCCACAGTACACCTCTCGGGTATTTCCCGGGTGGTTTGTGCATGGCTATCGTGGTATTTGGGGTATGGTTGGTGTCCTCCTTGATTGTTGAGGTGATTGCCTGGTTCCTTTTCCCTTCTGTTATTGAGTTTGTAGTTAAGTTCATTTTTCCTTTTGATATATCACCCACGGTGAGTGGGTTCCTCTCTTCTGTTGCCGGCCATGTAGTGTCATTTCTGCACCCCATGGGGCTAGATAATAAAATCTATATCTGCTTATGCATCTATCTCCTGGTAATGGTGGCGTTCTTCGCGCTGGGCTGAGTAATTGGCAGAACAATGTCAAGGCGATTGTTCCTTGAGTAAATGCTGCTAGGCAAAGTTCTCAGAATCTAGCTCTTAAAGACACTTACTTCGGGATTTGCTGATGAAGAGGTGACTCATGGATCTGAATAACCATCAATCTTTTAAGGCCTTCAGGGCCCCAAGATCTGGAACAGGTGATGTATCTGTGGCTGTTTTTTCCAGACTGAGTAGAGGCAAGGAATTGGCAGGAATTTGGTTTCAGCTTTTGCCTCTTCTGGCCTGTACAACTGGACCATCAAAGTGTGGTGTGATGTGTGTGTAATAAGCAAGCATCCCATCACCAATTGCCTTCTGCACAAGAAGAAAAAGATCAACTCTCCCACTGCAATTTGAACTGCCCTGCTTCAGGCCTTATTCCTTCTTACTGTACTGTTCCTGGGCACATTAGTTCACCAAATTTAGTAAGTCCAGTGTGTCTGCCAGTCACTGCTATAAGCTAGGAGGTTGTTGCTGTTTCAATTAAAATTCTGTGGTATTGCCAGTGGCATGAATTCAAGTACCATATGTTGCTCTTTATTAACTTTCATGGGGGAATAATACAAGTTGCTTGTATCAATAAAATTAATCAGAAAGAAAAATCCTGGTTTAAAGTGATGAATTGTGTAAATAAATAATGGCATCCTCTAGTCTCTAGATGGCCTTCCAAAAAGTTTTCATTGTCAGCCGAGGCTGGGAATCTCGGAGCTGGAACAGTTTATTCCAGTGCTGCACATAGCATGGAAATAGGGCTAGAAGGGCCTGGTCTGGGTTCCCTAGTCACCAAAGCAGCCGCTGGTTTCTGCGTGGAGCACATCCCCGCCTGAAGCCCTCTTCCTCCTCTCTTTGCAATGCAGTACATAGCTATATACTAGTTATTTGCCAGTAACAGGGAAGGGCACATTTAGGACAGAGTAGTTGCCAAGGCTAAGTCCACATCTGTAGGCTGGACTACCAGATTTACAATGTGAGAAGGTGGCACCATTGCTATTGTAACTCCTGCCCTTAGTGCCATTTCCCATGGGATTGTTGCTGAGCCCTTGGACCAGCAATGGCCAGAAGAGGCCAGAGGAGTGTATGGAGAACAACGGTAAGCGTCTTGTCCTGGTGACAGCAGAATGTCTACAAAACGTGACGTTGCCCTCGTTCTTAGCAAAGAACACAGATTTTAGACTATACTATGGAGAAGCTGCATTGTGTGTAAGATCTGGTGTCTCTGATTATTAATCACCTTTGACAGTTTACAGCTTGAACACAAAGTAAATTTTCATCAAATTAATTTTATTATGTACATCACTGTGAAAATTTTAACACCACTTCTTTGCATGTTACTGTGTAGTGTGTTTTTGACTATACATAGTGCAATGTAATATGCACTTTCAGTGCATCACTTAGCAATGGAGGCAAATGAGCACCTTCTTTTATTTTTTCTGCCCTTCTCAAATTGTGAGTCAAATTATAAGGGGAATGTATATGGCTTCTGTTTTTCTTTGTGGGGACAAAATAAGACCAAGTAAAACTAAAGCTGATGCCATTCCCTCTGCTCACCAGACCTTCTTGGTGTTAAAACCAAATTTTCCCTCCCCTCTCCACTTTTCTCTTCAGAAGAATGAGAAAATGGTACATAAGCCATTACTTTGAGACACAGTTGATTCTTGGGTATTGTCAGAATAGGTGCAGTTTTGTGCTGCTGCTCTTTTAGGCCAGAATGTAAGATATGGGACAAATTAGCCCATCCAACACATGTACCACCTTCTGTCTGCAGGATGGCACAGCATGTAGAGGACACTGGCTGCATTCCAAGATGGGGTTAAGTTGAAAACATGTATATGATTACAGATGATTAAAAGTACAGGGTTTTTTATAAGTATAGGTTTGTGCGAATTACAGATATTTGTGTTGTTATTGGGTCATCTGTAAATTATGGACCAGACAATACTTTGTCTTGTGACAATAATCCATATTTCTCAGTTGCTGCATAGTGGTTTCAAGGAATTGTGTTCATATTTGTAGCTTTTTCTCTTTTCTAGCTCTGCCTTGATCTTAGAATGTCAGTTGGATGAAATCACTTCAAATCTTGAACCCTGAATAGTTGAAGTACTGAATATTTTTCTTAGTATAAAGCTCATTTTCAACAATCACTCGTGATCAAGGTGTTCTAAATTATGTTTACCCTGTGAACTCTTTGAAAATGGTGTTTTAGGAAAACTTGGTATATGTAGGTATTGTTCTCTTAAGAGTTTGGGGGGGAGGAATTAAAAATTGCCAGCTTTCTCTTTTCCAACACTTCAAAGCATATTTACTAAAGATATGTTGACTGTATTTTAGTATGATTTTGTGTGAATGATTTATCTTGTCTGGTCCAGAATATAAACTTGTAAAACATTTGAAATTAATCATTTTTTATGGGGGGAAAAAATGCTTACTAATTTGCATTATGAACAGCAGCCCAATTCCAGGCAAGCTATGCTTTCATTTCAGTCATGTTAGAGACAGGGAGCACTAATAATTGGTAGTACAGAGCAGGGCTTTTCAAAGGTGGTTGAGTAACAAGAGCATGAGTCAATGGCATAGAGGCTCTTAAATTGCTTAGATTGTTTTGAAAAGTTGAGATGGTCTAATTCTCTCCTTATTCCTTCACTATAACTTTTGCAGAGTGTAAGGATCAATCTTTGCTCCCTCTTGCTCTTAAAAATCACTATTATTGGATAATTTGGGTGGTTTTTTTTCTTAGATTGTATTATGCACTGAAAATTCTCACACTTTCATGTTTGGTCTAAAAGAAATTGCACCTGCTTCAAATTAAGAGCTTGGGAGCACTTCAAAGTGAAGGGAATCCAAACCTTGGTAACTCCGTCAAAAGCAGTGGTATAAAAGCGTCAAAAGCAGTAACAACTCTCTGGAAGCCAGAAGTCAATGGATGCAAAGCTAAGAGACTGACTTCTGCTCCAGTTTTGTAGTCCTTCGTGTTTCTTGCTCTTTGTGCTGTTGTTTGTGTAGCAGTGCCAGAAGATGCTCCAGGTGCCTCGAAATCTTGGGAACGGTGTGTTACCAAAGCTTACAATATTGACCAGAATGACTTCAAGAAAGAGATTGAATGGGTTGGAGTTATGGATGCCCAGGAAAAGCGACACTGGAATTATTAGATGAGCATCTCAAGAAAAGTAAGATGCACAGCTTTCACCTGTGAGTATCAGCATGTTCTTTTTATTGGCAGTCATGACTGGTAACTATTTGAATCCTACACTTGTTAATGCATTCCATATCAGTCAATTTAAAATTTCTTGAAGGAAATATGCTGTTTAGAAGATGTGGAAGAGTGTAGATGAATTCAGCCACTACTGGGTGAAGTGAAAAATCTCTTTATCCAACAGTTCAGTAACTATCTGAATTCAGAAGTAAGAATAGCACAAAGCTGATTTTTGTGATCCTTGTTGCCCTTATTGGGATTAGTATGGGCCTAAATATGTCTATTGTGTGCACAGTAGAGATAGGATTTTTAGGAGGCTAGTCTAAGGGAGAAAGGAAGAAGGGACCTGGCATTTCCTTAAGGAAATGCTAAGGGCACCGTGCAAATTATCCCACTGAGGAGGAAAGATGGGAAATACAGTAAGAGCCCGAGTTGGCTAAATCAAGAGCTCTTCACACACTTCAAGCACAAGAAGGAAGATTGCACAAAGTGGAAACTAGGTCAGCTCTGTGTGTTTGTGTGTGTGAGTGTAAGCATATGATTGTAGGCAGCACATAAAGAAATAGCTGCTATAAAAAGAAGATAAATTATTTATTCTCCATGTCTGTGAGGAATAGGCAGGGTGGGCTTAAACATGATGCATGATAGGTATTTAAAAAACTTCCTAATAATGAGAGATGTTAAAGTTGTAGTGTGGAAATCACTGGAATAAGCTATCAGAGAAGGCCGTAGAGTGTTAAAGGTCTTTAGGAACAAACAAGTATGTAACAAGAGTGTTGTAAGGATAATTGGTCCCTTGGCAGGACACAGGGTAGATAACATTTTGTATCTTTTCAAGCTATTTGATCCTCCTATGGGAGTGTAAAATGAGTGATAAATTCTAACCTGAGCAATTGCATGCAAGCCTGGGCATGAGATTGCTGCTGGTACTTCTCTTTTTTACCTGATGAGCTCTTACTCTCAGCGCTACTTCATGCAAGTAGGAATGATGGAAGTATTTTCTGGTGCACTGTGCTGATGAATAAATGTCTCTTTCTTTTTTTCCTTGCATTCCAGGAGTTCCACTCCTGTTGTGCATACATCCCCCAAGTATGAGACCTGAATAATTTGGCTGCATGTATGGCTTGTAGGCCATACCCTACTATTTTGGAAGGGCATAGGGTAGGGCCAGACACTCTGCAGTCCTACTTGCCACCCACAGTGACCACCTAAAACTCTGAGTTTTCCTTTTAGGGGCTCCAGTGAGTTGCTGTCAGCATAGTCAGTGCAAAAGGTTTCACTGAGTGGCCTTTTCTTGCTTATACAATTCAGTGGCCAAGACAAGCAAATAGAACGTGGGACAGGGGTAGGTCAGGCAAAGCACAGGCTCTGGTGCCATTTAGTCGGGTTCCTTCTGTATTGCTTCCTTTGTGCATTCTTTCATTACTATTACTGTTTCTCTTGTTTCTTCTCCTTTTGCATTAAATTCTCCTTATCTCAGCCCACGGGGTTTTGCCTTTTTCTTCTGATTCTCCTTCCCATGTGCTTGGTGCTCAGCCCCCAGCTGTGCTTAAGCCACCACAGTCCTTTTTGCCACCCAACGTGGGGCACAAGCATTGAGATAATGACAAAATCTGACCAAAGCATGTCAAAACAATTTTTGTTATACATACTTTTTTTATCAGTTAAGTAGTGCACATTAACAGTGTTGGTCCATTTGTTTGCATGGTGATGTTATGTCCATCCTTCTGTACTCTCTGTGCTCCCTGTGGTGGTGTTTATCTTCTCTAGGAAATGGACCAGGTCTGTCATGTTGCTGTACTGCATATTGTTGACTTATGATATGATACTGCTGGTCATGAGGTTAAGCTGCTATGTGTATGTGGCATTGTCATTTATTAGCAATCTCATCCAATTTAGGGTGAGACAGGGGAGGATATTTTCTCAGATTTTGAGGATTTTGACTATCCTTGGGACATCCAGGCCAGCATGATCTTGGTGCTGTGTCTTCTGAATGTGTCCCAGGTCTTGTTTAGGTTTACACAATTTTTTTCCAAGAATATCACCCAGAGGTCCGCCGCAAGGCTGGTTAGTTATGAGTTGCAGGGTGTGTGGGAGAGTATGGGCAAGTGCCTGGGGCAGTAGTCACCTCCAATGTTTTGGAATTTCACCTGTGAACAACTGCAGAATCCTGATAAACAAAGTATTTGGAAGAGGTCTGTTGTCAATCTGGCAGTTCCCAAAAAATACAAATCACTGCAATGTGCTGGGGCCTTGCCCATGCCTACTGAATCCTTTCCAACACTATTGCATGCCCTCAAGGGGAAGAGAAGGTCTCTGGACCTAAAAACATACCAACTGGTGCTGCAGCTGAACCAGAGAACCAATCTGTATTGGCGTCAGTTGCCTCTATACAGAAAAATAAATACACAAAAAAAACAGTTCACATAGTGAAGGATGATAATCACAAGATCACAGGGCCATCACAAGAACAGGAGGAGGAGCTGGAGGTGATTACCCGATCCCTGTCCCTGAGTGAGCTATAAGATATGTGAGAGGATTTCAGCCCTGATCCAGGTGAGCACTTATCACCTGGCTGCTCCTCCCTACAGGCCTATGTTTATCTGTGGAGGAACTGTCCTGGGAGTTCCAGCAATTCAAAGAGAACGTGTCCTACTCGGCACCTGTACAGACTCAAGTCTTGGCTATTAGGAGTAGATAATTCCCTGCCCAAGAGAGAGAATATGGAAGGCACACACCATGAGGTTTTACCTACATGACCATCGAGAGGGCATGAGGAAGTGATATGGAAAACCCACCTTGATCCTAACTGCACGAGCACATGAGTTGCAAGGGAAAGCAATTGTGAAGGGGGGTTCTTCTGCTCCAGTTTCCAGTGGGAAATTTCCTAGGAAGAGTCAAATGGTTGACCTTACTTCTGATCCTCTTGAGGGGACCTGTAAGTCATTTTCACCAGAAGTGAGTGACTCTGATCAGGATTAGAGGGGCCCTTCCTCCAGCCAGGTGGAGGAAAGGGATAATCAGATTTGTTGGACTGTGTGGATCTGACGGCCTGGCACGTCAGACCCACAGGAGTATTAGGCTTTAGTAGAAACTGGCGCACAGTGCACCCTGATGCCATCAAGCTCTAGAGGGACTGAACCCATCTGTATTTCTGGGGTGACAGAGGGAATCCCAACCGTGGACTGTATTGGAAGCTGAAGTGAGTCTAACTGGGAAGGAGTGGCATAAACACCCCATTATGACTGGCCCAGATGCTCCGTGCATCCTTGGCATAGACTACTGCAGGAGAGGGTATTTCAGGTACCCAAAAGGATACCAGTGGGCCTTTGGTATAGCTGCCTCAGAGGAAACTGAACTGTTGTCCACCTTGTCTGCTCTCTTGGGGGACCTTTCTGTGGTGGAGTCGCTGAGGGTTGACGAACAGCAAGTGCCAATTGCTACTGTAACAGTGCACTGGTGGCAGTACCGCACCAGTCAAGATTCCCTGATCCCCATCCAGAAGCTGATTCATCATCTAGAGAGCCAGAGGTTGATCAGCAGGACTGACTCACCCTTCAACAGCACCACATGGTCTGTGTGAAAATCTAATGGAGAATGGAGACTAACAGTGGACTACTGTGGCCTGAATGAAGTCATCCCATGGCTAATGACTGCTGTGCCAGACATTCTAGAGTCGAAGGCAGCCAAGTGTTATGCCACAATTGACATTGCTAATGTGTTTTCCTCTCTTCCTGTAGCATCAGAGTGCAGGCCGCGGTTTGCTTTCATGTGGAGGGGTGTCCAGTACACTTGGAATCGACTGCCCCAGGGGTGGAAACACAGCCCCACCATTTGCCATGGACTGATCCAGCTTGCACTGGAGAAAGGTGGGACTCCAGAACACCTGCAATATATTGATGACATCGTTGCATGGGGTGACATAGCAGAAGAAGTTATTGAGAAAGGGAAGAAAATAATTCAAATCTTCTGAAGGCTGGTTTTGCCATAAAAAGAAGTAAGGTCAAGGGACCCACACAGGAGATCCAGTTTTGGGGAATAAAACAGCAGGACAGGCATTGCCAGTTCTCAATGGATGTGATCAACAAGATAGCAGCTATGTCTCTGCCAACCACTACAAAGGAAACACAGGCTTTCTTGGGCATTGCAGGTTCCTGGAGGATGCATATCCCAGACTACAGTCTGATTGTGAGTCCTCTCTATCAAGTGACCCAGAGGAAGAACAATTTGAAATGGGGCCCTGAGCAGCAACAAGCCTTTGAACAAATTAAACGGGAGATTGTTCGTGCAGTAGCCTTTGGGCCAGTCCAGGCAGGACAAGTTATTAAAAACGTGCTTCACACTACAGCTGGGAAGAATGGTCCTACCTGGAGCTTCTGTCAGAAAGCAGCTGGAGAGACCTGAGACCAGCCTCTAAGATTTTGGAGTCAGGGATACAAAGGATCCGAGGCCAACTATACTCCAACTGAAAAGGAGATACTGGCAGCATATGAAGGAGTTTGAGCTGCCTTGGAAGTGGTCAGTACTGAAGTGCAGCTCCTCCTGGCACCCTGACTGCCAGTGCTGGGCTGGATGTTCAAAGGCAGGGTTTCCTCTACCCCCCGTGCAACTGATGCCACATGGAGTAAGTGGGTTGCACTGATAACACAACAGGCTCAAATAGGGAACCCCGGGAACCTTGGAAGTGATCACAAACTGCTCAGACGACAAAGATTTTGGGATATCACCAGAGGAGGAGGTAACACATGCTGAGGAGGCCCCACCATATAACAAACTACCGGATGATGAGAAGCAATGTGCCCTGTTGACTGATGGGTCCTGTTGCATTGTGGGAAAACATGAATGGTGGAAGGCTGCTGTGTGGAGTCCCACACCATAAGTCACTGAAGCTGCTGAAGGACGGGGTGAATCAAATCAGTTTGCAGAGGTGGATCAGGCTGCTAAGATTGAAATGACTCAGGTGGATTTGGACTGGCAATGTAAGGGTGAGTTATTTATAGCTTGGTGGGCACATGACACCTCAGGTCATCAAGAAAGATGCAACATGTAGATGGGCTTGAGATTAAAGGGTTGACTTGACCATGGACACTATCGCACAGGTTATCCACAAATGTGAAACGTGCTGCAGTCAAGCAAGCCAAGTGGTTAAGGCCCCGGTGGTATGGAGGACAATGGCTGAAATAAAAAATATGGAGAGGCCTGGCAGATTGACTGTATCACACTCCACAAACCCACCAAGGCAAATGCCATGTGCTTATAATGGTGAAACAACCACCAGATGGCTGGAAACATCTCCAGTGCCCCATGCTACCACCCAGAACACCATCCTGGGCCTGGAAAAGGAAGTCCTGTGGCAACACAGCACCCCAGAGAGAATTGAGTCAGACAATGGGACTTATTTCCAAAACAACCTCATAGAAGCCTGGGCCTAAGAGCATGGCACCTGAGTGGCTGTATTACATCCCCTATTATGCAGCAGCCTCTGGGAAAACTAAACAATAAAAAGGACAGTTAAAAACTACACTGAAAGCAGTGGGGGGGTGGGACCTTCAAACATCGGGACACATATTTAGCAAAAGCCACCTGGTTAGTTAGCACCAGAGGATCTGCCAGTCGAGCTGGTCCTGCTCAATCAATACTCCCACGTGCTATAGAAGTCCCCGTAGTGCACATGAAGAATATATTAGGGAAGGATAGACAACCAAGCCAGCCCTTGGGTTATTCAATACCACATTGATGTTGTGCTTGAGCAGGGGTGGGCCAAGAAACCGCAGGCTCTGGTGGGGTGGTTGGGCTTGGCTTGGGCATGATGCCGTTCAGTCAGGTTCATTCTGTATCTCTCATTTTGTGTATTGTTCATTACTATTACTGTTGTTGCTGTTGTTTCTTCTCCTTTTGTGCTGTTCTATTACATTCTCTTTATCTCAGCCCATGGGGTTTTGCCTTTTTCTACCTATTCTCCTTCCCGAGTTGGGTCTAAACCACAACAATTATCTATTAGCCATCCCAGAGTTAATCAAAGAGATTCTGAAAGAAACAAAGTGGCTGAGAAAATGTCAGAGATAAGAATCTATCCTAGATAATACTCATGCTTCTGGAGTACACACTGGGGAAGATACTAATTAGTAAATACCTATGACACGTATCTGCCTGACCTACAAAAAAATATTCACCTGGACTAGGCTTATTTTTCCTCAGTCCTAAATTTTAGATTAAAGTGAGTAAGCCTGTCAGCAGGTTGAACAGGCAGGCACAGGCAGAGAGGGAGAGCACTATAGGCAAGACATCTGTGTCTTGTAGGAGAGGCAGGAGTGAGCTGGATCCTTCTTCATTTGGAATAAAGTAGTCACACTGAGGTAATGAAATATTTAGATAACACTCTTCTGTGCTTTGGACTCATTTTCCTAAATTGTGTATTCTTTGGCAAAGAGCTAAAATTTTTCTTTTGAAAAAGCTGTTTCTTGTCTCCACAGATTTACTGACAGGCTCTGAGGGAGTCAAACCATTTGGAGTTTGGATCCCCCTTTGGTCTCCTGGCCAGAACCAGAATTGTTCCAGAGAGCAGCTCTGGGAAGGGATCAAGAGAGGATAATTCTTTTGATCCCACTCAAGGCAAGGAGACAAACAGGGCTGTGACTTGAAAGTGCTATGTTTAGGAAATGGGAAGGCTTCTGAGAAGGATGGCTGACCACAGACTAACAAGCATGTTTCAAATGGCTTGGGTAGTGCAGTCACTGAAAGGGACATTTGGTTCAGAACTTCTTCCAGGGAAGAAATCTACTGCTTCTTTCACATGACCATAGTCTACTGTGAGTGTGTCATCAGTTAAAATGGTCACCCCGGGCTCTCCAGGAATAAAGAGGCCTCTTACAGCTTCTAAAGTCTCCAGGAGTGAACTGTAGGCGATCTTGTATTAGTCAGATGCCCCTGCTGTCCACAGAAGAAAGAAGTGCTGCTCAAAGTCTAACACTCCACACTGATCTATGCCTTTGGAGCAGTCTAAAAGTCTGTGAGTTGTCCTTATCTGTACTTGGTTAAAGCAGGGGTTTTTTTTTCACTTGATACCACATGCTGTTCCTGCCTTAGCACCTCCTTACATCTGTTAAAGTGATCTTGAGCTCTACTTCCTTCTGTAGTATCTACATCTTCTCCTTCTGTGCTAAGCAGACAGAAGAATCCTTTGTGGCCTCTTCTCCCGTTTCACTAGGGCAGAATTTTGGCTGCCTTTAGCAGTGGTCCAGTTTGTCACTGTAACCACTGGGTAGCAGGGAGCTTCAGGCCAAATGATGGCATCGCACTAGTCCCATCCCAGGCTTGATATTGATGGTGAGCAGGTGTGGACAGTCCTCTCTTTGCTTAAGGCTGGAGTTCACGTGCAGTAACAACTGTAAGTAATTCAGAGTTCAGCAGATGCAATGCCAGTTTTAGGAGATAAAACTCCTCTGTGCACAATGGAAAAGAAGTAGCAGGATGGGACAGCTGCCCCCTGGATGCCAAGAGGTGATTAAGATAGGGTGTATTACCCTTTGTGTGGATACTCATCATTTGTCACTGGCTACCAAGAAAGCCACTTTACACTGAATGCCTGGGTTTTCAGTAGCTAAAGTTAGGAGAGCTGAATCCCATCATTAGCAGAGAACAGTTTAATTCAGTAGCCACTAGATGAAGGTTAGGCCTTTAGAAATCCACTGTGCACTTCACAGACCACTTTTTACTTCAGGGGAGACTGAGAATCTTTCCAGAGCCTGGATATGTTGCCTTTCTTACTGTTCTCACCTCACCTGCTGCTTGCTATTTTATGGCAGTATCCTGGCAGGAAGCTTTCCTTTTACTACCTGAAGAAGCAAAGTGAATGTTCCTGAGGTATATTAATTCTTCAGTAGAAAGAATGTCCTTTGCAGAAGAATGTAATCCTCTGCTTCCTGGTAATTTGCCAGAAGTATACATCCTTTCTGAAAATCTTCTGGTTTAATGACCTCTACATTTCAGGAAAAAGCCATCATCCTTCTTACCTCAGGTGTGAAGTGCAGATGCAGTTTGGGCATCTTGTCTACCATCTCCATAGCGATGGGTGCTCTAGCATCATTGACAGTTCAGTTTCTCTTTCCTGCTTAATGTGAAATTAGTATCCCAGATACTTAATCTCCCCTTTGAATGGTTATGCTTTTCATACCACAAAGCATTTGGGCAAAAAAGCAAGTGTGGAAGTGAAATAATATCTTTATGCTGGGAGACATGTAGCTCCTTCAGCTTTCATACGGAGCCTCCAGTTGTTTACCTGCAGTGAACATTAGTTCATCCCCTGGTTTCTGCAACAATGTAGCAAAAATTGCCCATCTCTTCTGTACCTGTCCTGTATGTTTTACATAATCTGAGAGGCTTTAAGCTCAGACCACTTGTGTAAAAGGTAAATATTCAAAATATGGCCTTTCATTGTATCTCTTGAGACTGTTGATGCCAACAATATTCTTAGTGTTGATCACCCCTTGAGCGGTCCCTTGAACAGAACGGGCTTCAGATGCAGTGACTGCTGCCAGTTTAGGAAATCATATTGGATAAGAAATCAAAGAATCAAGCAGAAGGAGAGGGCTCATTTGTAAAAGCCACAGTTTAAAAGGGAACTGCTCTCCTAGTTTGCAGGAAGTTTAATTGTCTAAGTCATGCGAATAAAATCTTCTGATTTCTCCTTGTAATCCTACCACATCGTTCCTTTGGCATCTGCCTTGAGTTAAAGTACAGAGAGTAAACCACAAACAAATAACAAACAGTAATATCACATTACAAAGGAATTCAGTTTATGGACAGTGTGCTGGTGGTTGGGTTGTGAGCTCTTTGTGGCTTTTTGCTGGGTCTTTTTTAAAGCCTTGTTCCAGTGGGTAAGAGAGAGAAATGTTTGCTTTCACTTGTCATTATGGGATCTTGGAAGAGTTCAGTCCTGGCGTCTTACATGATTCTTATGGGAAAAGCAAAACTATATTCTTGGCTTGACAACAGTGCAGTTTCCAAATGTTGCCATGGTGATCATCTATGTAACATCACCAGCACTTTTCACAACAGCTCAATTGAAGATTCAAGTTGAATATTTCCATGATTATGGGAGGGTAATTATTTCATTACTCAAGGGAAGAAGATTTAGGAGGTAAATAGCTCTTCATTAGTTCTTAAATGATTTCCCTAGTCTTTTTAGGCCACAGAAATGCCAAATATTAAAGTGACAAAAACAGGGGGTCTAATTCTGATCCCCTTATTCATCCTGTCTACCTCTAAGCCCCTTCTGCACAGGCAAGAAAGTCAGAATAGCTTTAGCCATTAAATGCTCTTGAAACCTGGAGACATTTGGTATAGGACTCAGTCTTGAAAGGTGCCCTATTTTTGAAGGTACAATCAAGTTGAAGTCAGAAAAAGTCATAGGTTGGGTCACAGACAACCTGATGTAACTTTGAAAAATCAACACAAACAAGGGGAGTGGAAGTGAAGCACCCAAAGTTGAGGCCCATGACTCTAGAACTTTTTCCTTGTTTTCACTACAGGTGCCAACACCTTTTATGGCTAGGGCAAGTCAGAGCCCATCATCTGCTTTCCTTTTTAAAATTTATTTTTCTTCATAACTTGAGGAATCAGCAACTCTGAGTACAGAATGACTACATGAGGACTATTGATATCTTGTGGTACTGGTGGGGATCTGTTACATATTTTGTGGACTTTATGTGCACCTTTTAATTGAACAAAGCCATCTATTTATATTAGAAGGGATATAAAAACCAAGAAATGAAATGATAAATTCAACTGGGAATTTAAAGAAAAGTTAAACTTTTTTGTTTACTGCAAAGGGACTGTCTCCTAGTAATTAAATCAGGGGTGGAACATCAATTAGGCTTTGCAAATAACTTAAGGGCTTATAAACAAATAATTGCCACAGCAAAATAAGCACACATAACAGAAAGAAAATAATGATATTGTAACACTGTTATTAATTTGTCCCTTCATGTTATAGAATATGCTATTCTTAGGAGTCTTTCATTAGAGGAAAAAGCTTGTAGATACCTCCCTTTGAATCATATTGTTAGTTAGGAACCAAGGGGGAAATGATTCAGGATTTCTTTTGCCTGCCTTTTTAGGTTTTCTTTTCAGTGAAAAGAAATGAGTAGATTTACAAAATCACAATAAAACATTTCAAGAATAGTGGTGCAGATTTTTTTCAATGATGTCACCAGGCTGCCAGGGTTTCAGGACACTGCTAATATGTCTAGACAAGCAGCTGTTTGTGTTGTTTTGGCTGACTGTCATTGTATTCCCTTGGTTTTTATGGGCCAGGGTTCAGCAATGATGCAACTCCGTAATCAAGTGATTGGGGATATAAAAGACACAGAAATACATGGCAGTGTTATGCTAAATCAAACTGAGGTAGAAGATGGCAAATCAACATTTTTCTGTTTTGTGTGCCCTTTCTCAGGGATATCTGCCGGAGAGAAAGAAAGACTAGATCACAGTGGAAAGCACTGGAAAATGCTTGATTTGTTTTTCTAGAAAAATCTGATTTATGGAAAGACTGCTTTCAAGAATGTACCAGCATTGTTGACGCTTCCTCAGGTGAAGGGTGAAATTGCACATCATGAGACATCAACTTTGGAATGCTTCCTGGAAACCTCAAATTCCCACCCTATCTTGGGTAGGGACTTCCAGGTGAGTGGCTTGGATGTTGCACAGAGCTTTCTCAATATAAAATTTCATTCTATAGAGTTATAACTTATCTGTTGGCTCAGAGGGACAGGCCCATGACCAACATCTGCCTCTTGGACACTTTAAACATGATTCCTGAGCTACAGCTATATCAGATGCTTTCTTGAGGAGTTATACTGGCCTCAAGGATTTGTAAGAGGAATCAGCTTGAAAGGTCCCTAAGGGTCAACAGTCAACATGGCCAGCCCTGGCCAATTCTCCACAGAGCAATGGATCCCCAGAGGGTGCTATTGTCACCTTCTGTTTGAGAACCACCTGTGAAGTTCCCAGCTCTTGATGTTGTAAGGAATTCTTTGGGGCTTTGGACCACTTGGTGTGTTCCAAGTGTAAAAGAGTAGCTCTAACTGAAACTTTTATAGGGAAGTGTTAGCGTACAAGAGTGACCTATTAGTGTAAGAGGATGCTGCTATCTTTTACTGTAGTTTTCAACAAAAAATCTCTCAAATAATTTGTTACTAGCTGTTAGAACAGAAAAAAGCTTCACATTTTATGAACTTACTTTGGTGTGGCAATGTCACAACACGGTTGTACTCAGGAGCACATAACTTCTTGAATAGTGTCACCTTCTGATCCGTCTTAAATGCTCACGTACATGTTTACTGATTAGCATGCACTTTAAGAAGACAATAAAGTTTAAATATAGCAGCAAGATACAACATACATTACTGTGCAAAAATTCTATTTGAGATCATTGCTAAATCAGGAAAGCTTATGAAAGGTATGTGCATATATATATGTGCATGGATTCATGAAACGCTTTACAACAATATAGCTATGTGTATAAAATAGCATAAAACAATGAGTTTTCCTAAAATCATAGAATCTTTTAAGTTGGAAAAGACCCTTAACATCATCAAGTCCATCCATTAACCTAACGCTACCAAGTGCACCACTAAACCGTGTCCCTAAGCACCGTGTCTACATGTCTTTTAAATACCTCCAGAGGTGGTGACTCCACCACTCCCCTGGGCAGCCTGTTCCAGCGCTTAACAACACTTTTTGTGCTTGGCAATTTCGTCTTGTCCTATCTCTTTCATGGCCAAGTAATGGAGATGCCTTTAGAGCTGCTTACCACCACAACCAGCTGGGATTCGCTGTTGGTCAGTGTGATAATTTAATTGCACATTTTCTGAGCAAGCCAAAAAGATTGTACTAGAGAACTCTACAATAAGAGAAAAATAGAACTGGAACAGAGAGGTAATGCCTGGTAGGAGCGGAAATGTTTCATTTGGAGTGCCTGTTAAACTGAATACTTTCTCTTCTCACTTCTGTGTAAAGTGGAATTTACGCTGTTTATATTCTTTTTCTTCTGAAGAAAAATGATTTAGTAGACTGCCAAGGGTGTAAACTGAACAAGAAGTGATGTCTGAAATTAATGAAAGAAAATGAGAAAATAGCTGTTCTTGAGTTTGAGCGGCCCACATCTACTTCATTTGACTTGGTTCAGGCAAGCAACCAATTTAGACACAATTCAACAAATGATTACTCACATGATTAGCACTCAGGCACTAAAGTCAAGCATGTGTGAGAGAAATTAGACTTCACTTCACACCATATTTCTTTTTCAAATTATGCTTGCTTTAATTTCCCACGTTCAAAATTTCAGTGTTGAGGTAGCAGTGAAATCCTACCTTATCTCTTAGTAAGAACACAACTTGCATGAATTTCCTAGGGCCCAAATTCCTATGAAAAGGCTTCCTACTTCTCTGTAGGTTGAGGTTTCTTCATGAATGACCACATGGATGGGCTGGTTTCTCCACCACATTTTATAATGTCTCTTTTTTAAATCATGTTTTATAACGTCTTGTTCTTTTCAAGATACTGTCAGCTAGTTGTACCATTTCATGTTCCAGAACTAATTACATCTTACTGCTTCTACTACCTTATACAGAAAAGAAATCACGACATACACTCAGCCTGGTTTTATCATCCATAAAAATTTACAATTTTTAATTATCTAGCAATTTTATCCATTATTTTCAATAGCATTTTTCCTTCCTTATGAAATGTAAAATATTTAGTGTTCAGTTGCAAAGATACTGAGGCATTCTGTCCCTTTCAGAAAGTTTCCTGACTCTTGTAAAATAAATTCATTTAATTTTACAAATTCTTACAAATTCTTTGTATGCCCTTAATGTCATTGCAAAATCATTGGAATTCTATTATCTTCTTACAGATTTTTCTGACTTTGCCTCTACCGCACTTTGTCTGTCTAAACTGAGTCTACATGCAACAATTCTACATAATTTTGAGATTTAAAAAGCCACACCTTATTGAGGTTTTGTACCATCTGATGCCAAAACAAGTTGGGTTCTTTCTGTCTCACAAAAAATCTCACAGATTTTGCAGGTTAAATTTTGCTTCTTTCTGTTTCATTAGCCTCCTTCCTGTATAAGTGATGCTTAACAGACCGGTGTGGTGCAATTGACACAATGGGGCAGGAGAAAGGAAAGGTCCTTATTATTACAGCGTGGCATATTTATTTTATTCCATCCAAATTTCAATGGGTTAGTAGAAAGTCTTCAATATAGTTGAAAAAATGGTTATGAAGAAGGTGGAGGAGTCTTGAACAATTGCTTCTCGTGGGATTTTTTTTGAGTAGAAATACTCACCAAAAGCCAGTGAGTGTGAAGACACAAATGGATCCTCTGGGTTCTGTCTCCAATGAGGGTAGCTTCAGGAGTATTTTGATGTCTTTTGTATGGTGAAAAAAAGACAATGTGTGTTGCCTGCAAACCACTGCTAAAGCCCCACTTAGCTGCCAGTTTACTTTTTTTGGTTGACCTTTATAATTTTCAAAACTAATAGGATAAAAGTGCTATTTAAAATATTTAAATGTTCTTCAGTTTTAAAGAATATGCTGTTATCCGGGCAATTAGATGCAAATCCTCTTCAGTATCACAACAGAAGGAAACTCACTCGGAACTATGTTTTAATAATTAAAAAACCATAAAAACCTCTAAGTTGTGTAATAAAATTGTTTTAAATCATATTTATAAGATCTGTGGTAAAAACTTTAGGAGAAAAATGGTGATTTTTATGTTTTCTGGCACTCAAACATTTAAAAAAAGTTTTCATATAATTTTCCAATCTCATAAAAAATGTAAGCTGTAATTGTGCACACAATAGAACAGAATTAGAAAATACTACTGCTATCTCAAAGAGTTGTTCAAAATAGATTAGGATATTTCTGTTGGAAGGGACCTACAATGATCATCTGGTCCAACTGTTTTAAATTTGAGTATGTGTACAAACATGCAGCATATTATATATAGAATAGAAAGTTTACAGATTGCCATGGACTCTGCATTTAGCAGCAGGATAAATGCTCTGAGTCTGAGCTTTAAAACGTACTCCCCAGGCACCACAAGGCTACATGAACTTGTTTGTTGACAAGAGTATAGAACCAACAAGTAAGACCTAAAAAACAACTTGTGTCTTTCCTCCCACCGCTTTGTACTTCCATGTTGAGTGGTACGTAGACCTGTCCTTTTTTTTAGGATGTTATTTGTCAGACTTGGGTTCTGTTTGTTCAAGGAACCCACTGTTATTCTCAATTATGCTACCGCTGCTGCATGGTCTGCTTTGAGACTGAAGGTACGCCTCAGGAGTTCTGGCATCATAACTCCTGGCGTGTCTTCACAGCGCAGTTTGACACCAGTTACGTTTCTCAGTCCCTGAAGTTTATGCAGCTGAAGGTAACTTAATGGCTTCATTCTCTACTATGCCTTTGAGCTTCTTACTCAGTGCATTGATGTGTAACGGCTCAAATACTTAACCCAAGACCCTTTGGTTTAGTTGAAAGTCCAGTTTGGTTTAGTTGAAAGTCCAATTTCCTGTTAAAAGTTTTGAGATAAATTTGCAACCAGCCTTTAAGTTACCATGATGTTAATGGCCTGCATATTTTTCTCTAAGAAGACTCTTGAGTAATTGTAGTCACTAAAACAATGGACATCCTTTTTTCCCTTCAAGAAGGAACACTCCAGGGTGAAAGGACAGGCCCTTAAAAGGCCTTTTCAGCTGACTGTCAAACAGGTCAGTATTTTCCCCAGCTGCTTCACTGATGCTCCTTATTCTTGCCTGCTGTTTTCTGCAGAAAAGTATATGCCCTTGTGCTATGCAGCTACCCGTAGCGTTGAATTTATTGCATGACATAGTGCTTAAAACTCTACTTATTTGTAGAGCAGCATGTCCCATGTAAGCCTTAAAGTTTGTACTTCACATGACATTTAACATATTTTTAGCATATTTTTGAAGAGAGATTCTTAACTCAAAACTGTATTCCAAATGTTTGGGAATAGGACTGAATAACATTTGTTCTAGGGAAATAAGTTCCCCAGAAGTAGCATTTTAAAAGAGATTAGAAACATTTGAATAGTTAGATTAATTTAAGTGGATAATTTTGGAAGAAAAAAAAAATGAACGGAAAAGATAAGAATACCATTTTTTTTAGAATATGCCAAAATGTTTCATTTGAACATTTTTAAATGAAACTCACTTTTCAGAAACTCACTTCCTGTTGAAAAATCAACTTCCATTTGGGGAAAAATGTTTTCAAGTAAGTTAATTTGAAAATGGACTTAAGTCACTCTAGGTTGGTGCAGAGTAATTGCTATTTTGATTTCTGTAATATTTGTTTCTTGAAACATTTTTATAGCTGCTTGGCCCAAGTTACCCATTCAAACAAAACCAGCTATTATTTGTCCAATCCTGTTTGCAAATTTATTTTAATTACTTGAGGTAAATGCTTTTTGGATTGCAGGTAGATCTGATTAGAAGGTATTTTTCAATGCTCTGTTTAGTTTATAGAGTTTAGAAGGCATCATTGATAAAACAAAGGCATGGCTTTTCTATATTGGTGTAGCTAAATGAGTGTAGGAGCTCCAAGGATTACCCCTCCTAACTTGGCTAACCTGGCTGTTTTCCAGGTTCCCATTGGTAAGGCATAATGAAAGGAATAATGAGTACTTTATGAAACTTAAAGAATTTTGGCTCATGCCTGTAAGTCACTGAAGTTATAAGATGTTGATTTATTTCTAGTAAATATTACTTCTGTTGAGATTAGTATGTCTGTTATCCTGTAGTTAGAAAATAAATAATTAAGATGTAGGCTGACAAGACTGGGGAATTCATTCTGTATGCAATTAATTAGCTTGTTTGCTGCAGTTTATTTCTGATCAAATAGAAGATGCTGAAAGAGTATAAAATAAGGTCCTTAATATACTCTAAGGGCCTATTTCTGCCCCAGTTGACATTAAAGGCAAGTTCCCACTGGTCTGACTGATGCCCTAATTGCCTGTCTTGACATTGACATTTTCTCACTTCTCAATTCCAATAGCTTTGCTCTAGAAAGGGTGTTGGGATGACATCAGTTTTCTATGCAGTGATCACATAGAAAGTAAATATTTTAAACATAAAATTAAAAAGCTGGAAGAAGAAAATTTTGCAGCAAAGAGTTGGAGACGATCAAGCCACCTTGGTAGAATTGAGAAGATACAGGAAGACTGGTTTCTCTGTGCCCGTTTTTGCTGTGGGGAAATGCATTTACATTTCCTGCATTTGTTGCTGTAACTTTCCTTGCTGGGAGTCACGGATTTCACCTAATCATTTTTAAAGAACCATACTACTTGGAGACAACTTGTTTTCTCTTTGATCCAGAGCCCACCAGTAATAGGCAGTTTAACCTGGTTATTTAATACGTTGTTTCATTTTTCACCTCTTTTTGTTATTCATTTTATTAGGCTCGAATGCATCCTTGCTGCACTGCGATTCTCCCTTTCTTTTTTCCACATGGCTGCTTGGTTTGCAGAGTATGCCTCCTTAGAGATGTGTTCCTTCCCCTGACAAACAATTACCCCTGTTCCCCTCTGCAGGAGGCCATTAGGACATCATCACGGGTTCTGCTAAGTCATCTCACAATCACAGTTTTGTGCAATCACCTCTCATCTCAGCCTATCTAGGCATATGCCGTGCGGGGAAACTAGCAGTCACAAAATGCAGCACCTCCAGGCATATTATTTGTTATTTTGGTCCGGGAGCGTGACAGATAATGGCTACTGTCTGAAGGTCTCATTGGCTGCAGTGACTGGCATCATATGCAGAAAACGTGGAAAAGCCAGAATGGCTGATCACGTCCCTACTTAATAACAAAATGAACAATTTTGTATTTTCACTGCAGTTAAGAGCCCTAAAAAATGAAGACTTACTCGACTGAACAGACTCACAAAGCTAAATTTATGTTGCATCTGTTCTTTATTACTTATTGTTTATAAGCTGTCTGTACAAAGAGCAAATATGTCAATAATTTCCTTCGTATTTATCCTAGTTATCATAATAGAGCTAAGCATTTAACACAATTTTACTAACAAAATACCATAACACTGGGCGTTTATAAGCTTGAAGTTTGCTAAATATTAGGAGATGCTTACTCATTAAAATCCAGATGTACCAGGTGGGTCCTCCCATGCTAAACCAAAAAGAGCAGAGATCTCCATTACTGATACAATATTTGAGAAACTGTTTACACACTTCTAACTCATGTTAAAAAAATCCTTAAATGGTATGATTTCAAGGACTATGTTAGACCTTGAAATAAATACACTCAAACCTATGTGTTTTCCTGATAGAATGAACCCAGCTGTTTTGTGGAAGACTTTCTGTCTGTGTGAACGTTTCAAACTGCTGAATTACTAAAAGGCCCCTTGATATATGATCTCATGTTGCTTAATAGGCCTCGATTACTTTGGGGAAAAATGAGTTTTATTGTGTTAATCATATAAAAACGAAGTTACTAATCCCTATCTAATTATGAGGGGTTTTTAAACTTGTAATAATATCCTAATTATTTCCTCATATTGAAACAACTCCTGTTCCAAATGTAATCCTCAGGAAAGCATATGAAAAACTACCCAATGAAATATCTTGGCTTTAATTTATATGGGGTTTCAACCTTTGTTGTTGTTGTTGTGTCAAATGTTACCGACAAGCATTGTTTGGCATTGCACCTCTAGCAAATTCCCCTCCTTCTTTGATAGCTCTCTGAGCAGAACCTTAATTCATGTTCCATACAACATGTTTGCTTTATAGTCATATTAAATCAAGTAAGTATAGACTCACCACAATCAATCCTGAAATAAATCACAGAACAATGCAATTTAAGATTATTTGACTGCTGACAGGCAGATGATTAGATAGCATAATCATTTCCTGTGCTCTGTCTGCCTCTGAAAGTACTCTGGTTTGGGGTATTTCATACCGTGAGGTGCAGGAGATTAGAAAGCAGGGGGTGGGTAAAGGATAAGACTATTGAAAATAGGAAAGGAATAAGAAATGATAAGTCATTGTATGTATACCACTGAGCAACATCTTAACCTCATGCCCAAGTTAAAATGCCTTTGCAGCAAATGAGACTGAGAACAGCAAAGTGAATCTTGTAGTCAATGGAAGGGAAAAAACCCCATGGTTTTCCTGCAATGAACTCATCAGGGAGCTCCTCCCTAATTTAGGCTCTAGCTTGCAAAAAGAAGTCCCCCTTTTTTTTTTTTTTCTCTGACACTATTAGATCAAAACAGTACCCAGGCATTAGACAGTATTTATTAGCTTGTAAGGCCAGAGATAATGATCCCATTCAATCAGAACTCATGAATAATTCAGCAGTCCCAACTCCACATAATTTCTGGCTTTACTCTTAAAACCAGTAAAGCACCATTTGCATTGCCTTTTTGAGGGGAGGAGGAATGACAGTAGGCAGAAAAATAAAGCAGATTTTTCTATGTTTTTGGTTCTGCTTCTCAAACATACTCAACTCTCTTAGAATGTTATGTCTCTTCCCTTTTGTCCCCTCCCATCTCCCATAACAAAAACATCATCAGAATAAATATTAATCATGATACTATTGAGAAGATGCTGTACACTAATTATTGTCAAGAATAGTGCTACCTGTATTTATAGAGGGTTTTGTAATCACTGCAATTTGTTCGGTATTGTTACTTATACTAGCTGCTATGAAGTAATTACATGTTTTCCACTTTTTTTTTTTGTTTTAAAATAACACTCACACTTTTTTTCAGCTTTTAGGCAAACTTGCAGATAATCTTTTCCCAACATGCAGTTTCTATGAATTTAAACATTCTTTTCTGTGAAATTCCTTTCCCACTGCTGAGCTGAACAAGCCAAGACCTATGTGGTACCTATGAAGCCTATGGAAAAGTGCCATGTTACGTATCCCTCTGTATGGTAGGCACAGGACATGTCAGAGGTATTCAGTACCTTGGGGCCTTTCTTTACCTCATCTGCCCAGCTTAGTTGATCTTACTTATTATAACAATATTTGCTTATATTTCATGGCAGATTCCACACTGCTTTAGATATTCTTGCTTTACCGAATACCCCTTTGCTTCTCCAGGTCATGCTGAATAGCTGATAAAGATTTCTTCTGTGGGATCTTGCTGCTGCTTTATGTAGCCACTCTTGTGTTTTATGTCTGCTAAATGTTGACAGTAGTGATCTGGCTGTTATGTGGCTCAGTCCATTTCTGTCCACAGAATGGTTCTGAGGTAAGCCTACCAGAGAGAGAAAGTTGTCATTTGCAGTGATGCTGCTGTTGTGCTCATGAATGGGATCCCTGTAAATAAGTAGCATGCCCCAGACACCAACTACGCAAAAGTTCCAGTAGATTATTGAAATAGTCATTACCCTGCTTACTGATGTGAACCTCCATAAAGAAAGAAGGACTAGAGATCTCTTATAAACAGATTATAATTTTTTTTATAAACAGAAATAGCCTTGCCAAAATGTGGGAAGGAGGAAGTGGTATTAGAAAGAGCAATGGCATTCTGTTCCTGTCAATACGAAAGAGTACATTTCTTTGACATCTCTGTTAACATAGCTAATGCAGATGTCAAGGAAGTCATCATGTGCATGTGTAATGGTGTGGCAGAGTGCCTGTACACACAGTGAATTAACGTCTATGATGCCGCAGGAAATATACAAATTATCTTTCTATTTTTATATGAGACATTGGCCTGTCTTCCATATCTGTGATGATATATCCTTAGAAAAGGGAAGAATTTAGCAGAAAGGAGAGTGTTCCTAAGAAAGTGCTTCAAAAACTGAAGCCTGAGATCTAAACATACCGGAGAGTACATACCCTTACTGTGGGTGTACTTGACGTGTTTCTTTACCAAGTACAACAGAAAAAGGTGACTTAAAATGTAGTAGTTTTCCTTCATGAATTTATATTAATGTTTGAAGAAGAAGGCTGAATTCTGGCCACTTTAGAACCAAGATGTTTTAGAGAGCAAACAAGCAACAGCTCTGCAAGCTGTAGTTTAAGACTGTCAATAAATCCTGAGGGACTACAGATATATTTGTTAACTTCCAATGTCAGTCTGAGTAAGAGTGTGTATTCATGTCAGCCATTAATTTAGGACCTCATGGGAGATTTTAAGATCTTCATCTTGGATTAGTGAAACTGAGCAAAAGGACAAATTAGGCTTTGCAAATTTCCATAGAGATTGAGAATATAGAGTGAAAAGGATGCTCTGATTCAGATATCGATTTCCTCATAGGTATCCTAGTATGAGAACTGCTGATTTAAATGAAATCATCAAGCAGATATTTACAGTGCTGGTAGAAAGGCTGCAATGGTACCTGTATTAACAGTGAGTGCTAAATATTTAGTAACAAAACCCAGCAGATAAGTTTAGGGTGAAGCTACGTTCAGTTTAGCAGAAACTAATATAGCACTCATGAAGTTTTTCATCAGCATTTATGTCTTTGCTGCAGAGTTTGAAATTGAAGTATTAAAGAAATAATATATATGTAACTGAATGTTTAGGCTTGTCCTTGTATAGAAGAGGACCCTCTAATCAGTCCTCATATTTAGAGGAAACATCAACACGTTTACAAAAGTCCTGGTATAGAGGAGTGTAAGTAGAGTGAGTGTAATAGGCAACCAAACATTAATGCCTTGAGTGTTCCGTAGAGCTCTAAAAGTACAATCATATCTGTAGACCAATATACTTAGAGCTGAGGACCCACTGTTCATCACATGGGTGCTGGGGATTTTGCTTCGACCAGCTCTCTTCTAGTCCTGTGGACTGAATGCCCACTAGCAGCTGATGCAAAGTAGATGAACTGGGAGTCCTTCTTCTAGTCTGGTTTCATCCAAGAGGAATCCAGTTAGTGCAACCAGAGAATGCCCTGCAATGTGAGACAAAATGTGGTGAACGGAGTTGAGGAGGAAGCAAAATTAATTCCGGATTTGAAATAAAATGCTGATGTAGACATACTCTCTGACATTCTGTAGTGCTGGTAACTCTAAGTGGTATAAGGTTTAGGTAGTTGCCACTGAAGTCAGCAGGGTTTTACTTGTATTGATGTTTCTGAGAAAGGGGATCAGATGTTAGGTTTTGTCAAAGAAGCAGATTCTGGCTTAAGTCTGTGTAAATCTACATGTCAACACATGTGGCTTTGATTGCCAAACTGGAGTCTAAATATGCAGCCACGAGATGTAATTCAAACCATATGAAACAGATCTGTAAAGTAAATAGAGTCACACATGGTTCACTCAGAAATGAATTTAAGCAGTTGCATCATTTGGTGTGGGAATACTTATAGTTTAAAAGTAATCACAACAATGATAATATACAAACAGAATCTAAGTGCTTTCCTTTGCTTTTGAGCTGTATATTTCGGTACACAATTATTGCAGCATTGCTTGCTACTACCAACTCACTTAGTGATAGATAATGATGTAGACCTGGCCTGGCCCAGGGAGTGTACAGTTGAAGTGATAATCCTAAACATAATTATGTTTACCTATGTATATGTATTTATATGTATACCTAACTTCACATGTGAAGCCAGTCCAGTTGCAGTCAGTGGGGTACAGAGGTGCACACAGTTGGTCAAGCATGTGAGTAATGATTTCCTAGAACAGGACTTAATCTTCATGCTGTGAAGGTTAATGATAATATGCCCTAAATGTCTGTATATGAGGCTTTTTCCCCTCTGTTTGGTGGGGGAATACTGCCGTTTTTATTGTAGTGGCTTGCTTATGGTGGTTTCTGCAAAACAAGCAAAAGCTCAAGAAAGGATTTAGTCTTGATCCTGACCCAAATAATGCAAAAAATATCTACTTCACCACCCCATTTCCTTCTGCATTCTTAGATTACTCAGATTGTCGTGCTGTGTTTATGAGAAATTCTGCCCAGCACCAGACTGTGCACCAGGAGCTGCCTGCAGCAGTTTCATTTCTAGCACTCGCTGAAGCAGTTGCAGTCACTGACACACACCACAGAATGCAGAAGTAAAATAACCTCCAGCTTTCTCCTGATGTTCAGTTTCTCAGCATCACAGTTCAACATCTAAATGTGCTGATCGCTTATAGGATGTCTGGGTTAAGCAAAATCATGTTGTAATGTCCATTAAAACTCTACTAATGATGTATTTAGGCCTTTTGAAGTTAAAACCTGATTTTACTTCTTCAGAAGGCAATGGAGACCAGCAATTGAGTTCAGTGGGAACAGGATCAGGCCCTAAGTCACTAAATAATATTTTCCATGGTAATAATTAATAACAGCAGTTTTGAAGCTAAAGAAATTCATAATTTTATTTGTAATGCAAGTTTCCAAAATTGCTGGTGGATTTAGGAAAAGAATCAAACAATTATCTGAGGTATGTTTGGGGATGACAAGCTCTAAAATCAGGACACATTCAGAGCTGCAGGCTGAGTGAGATACTGCAGGATGGATTAAGAACTATCAAGTGCTGTGGCAGAAAGGTAAGTATTATTGATTGGGGGTGGGCTAGGAAAATAATATGCTAATAAGGTGCATTGCAGAGATCTTAAAACCTGGCAGATGCATTTTTCTAGTGGAATGTTTGTAATGTGAGGGGTTGCAGAAGATATGTCTGAAAGGAGACCCAAGGGGAAGTTTAGTCAATCTTGGATGCTTTCTAAAAATGTTGTCTTGCCTTGTGGTTAAATAATGAATGCAAATCTCCTTTCATGGATTTAAAGCTCTGATTGCTGACATGGGAAAACCAGAACTTTTTTTTTTTTCTCTCTTTTGTAAAATAACACCAAATGACATGGATATCTCTTTGTTCTTGCATATGAATTTATCTTTGTTTTAGGATAAAAGAAGCACCAGATGTGACTGGGACGGCATTAGCAGAAAAGAGCTGTGCAGACCACTGTGGTTTTCATTTGTTAGGGTTGTTGCAAACATTTCCCTAAGAGCCTTTCACTAAACAGCAGTATAGCTTTGAGCTTGGGGTTCAAGAAAACGGAAAATGTAGTCAAGCCTTTCAGATTTAGGAACTGAGCTGTGCTGTGACATGTACAGGAGGGCACCCTGGCTATTACTCAGTTGAGTTTCATTACCTCTAGTAGTCCTTCCATTGTGGAAATTTATAACATCACATGAAGTCAATCATATACTGAATAGTTTCATCAAGTTCTGTTGCAAACACTTCACATAGTTCTGAAGCAGAACTTCTCATTTTGACCATATGTGATACTACACTAGCTCACGTGGTATTTTTTCCTATTGCAAGGATGATGGTTTTGCTTTTTCTGAAGCTTGAGAGAGGGAATGCATCTTTATGAGGTTCTGGCCAGTCTTTTCCCTGTATTGTTCCTATTTTGAATACAATGGGAGGGACCCACAGTATGGCCACGTAACCAAGAAATGAGGGATAAGCCCTTTTATAGTTACTGCCCATATGGAGAGAGTAAATCTGAGAACTCCTCTTCTTTTTAGGAAATAAATTATCTCTGTTTTAATATTCTATTTACTGTGCAGTTAGAAGCAGTGACTGTATAGGCAATGAGGCTCTGAGTTACCACCCATCAGCTGGCTATTAGTAATTGCCTGGTATGCTCCCAAACCTGTAGAAATCATGAGATAATTTAGGTGATGTCCTCTGTTGATGAAGATGGCTTGTTATTCCCAACTAACCTTGCTTTCCATCAAAAGAGACACTATATCCCCAAGGAACCTGAAAATGTAATACAATAATACTTTACCTGATTAAACTAAGTAACTGAATATGAAGTAACTTATATTACATGAGTTAAAAGAGCCTGTCTATTAGCTGCTCTATTATATTTCAGTCCTCATTAGCAAGATCATTTATCATACTAGAAAATGTGAATTGTGCTTTATGAATTACTATAATAATATTCTGCACCTGATAGTTATTAATTCTAGTTCAGTCTGATTTATCATAGCATGAAACTATTCAGTGTTTGAAGAGACAAATAGAAGTTTGCTTTCATGTTGTTCTGAGATACAGTATGTAGAATGTTTCAGGATAATAATGAGATACTGGATTCTACTATATTTTCTGGGGCACAGCTAGTGATTGTTTGAAAATGATATTTAAATGACCCTACTCTGCTTAGAAATCATATAACCTAAATTGTGCCATCCATTGCTGCTGGAAGGAGCTCTACAAGAACATTTCTTTCAATGAGAAATGACACGATTTTTGTGCTGACATTTTCTGTGTAATAAGAGTGTTAGGCTTTGCCAACAAGCCACGATTGTTGCTAATATGACAGTTTGTTGAATTGTTGAATTTTGTATGGAGAGTAATTGAAAATGTGCATAACTGTGGACTTCACTAGGTGAGGCAGGGGAGGGTGGAATTAGAGTTACTCTCTGGCTTTACTCCTGTTTAAAATGCACATGATGCAGTTTTGATTGTGCAAACATTTCTTTAAACCAGTGTTAGAAAGCAGCCATTTACCAGCAGTTAGCAGGAAGATTATGCTGGGAGATGATACAGAAATGTTTATATTGACTTAAATTGAGATAGATTGCTTCAGCTTATTCCACATGCTATTTCTAATAATATTGAATGTTGGTAATGATTTCCCTCTGAGAAACACAGAATTCTTTATAAGGATTTAATGAATTTTCTTTTGTAAAACAAAACACGATGTATCATTGTTGCAAGCACAGGAACACACAATAAAGTCAATGGTGAGAAGAGAGTCTAAGTTTGCTGACTCCTCTGTTTGGCTTCTCAGTTGGGACAGTTTTTCCTTTGTGCTCTGACAGAGTCAGGCAAAGTCTGATCTGCTGCTATTGCAGTAGCTGTTAAAACAACCTGACACACCAAGGAGATGCATAACTGTATGAGGTGGTAGCTGAGATCTTCCTTAATGTGAGTGAGAGGAGAGCGTGATTCTCACTGTCAGGGACTGGAGGCAAATTCTCTACTGAGCCACACCAAGTTTCATACAGATCTAAGGCTATTGGTTTCAGTGGCATTGCTTATGAAGTATACCAGGAGGCCTGAGAAGGGAAAGAAAAGCTGTGGTTTCTTGTGTGTGTGTATAACAGAGAAGATACACTTGTCTTACATTCTCTGCTGAGCATAGAGGTCCTTAAGGTACTAGCTGTCTTCCTCCCAGGATAACTAGTGTCCCTATTTTTCTTCTCACAGCATTGCTGTGCTATCTCCAGCTCCTTTCTGTGGCAAGATGTGTCTTTTGCTCAGCTTTCTACTTGGGACTGTAAGGGAAAAAGAGTTTAGGATCTTATGCTTGCCCTATATCAGGTAATACCTTTATTCCTGTGTTTTGGGGAGGCTAGTCAAAGTCTTTAGGTAAGCATATGTGGAAAGTCATGGCCAACTTTAATTTTCTTTCCTATGTGAAGCCTTTAAATGAAATTAAGTGTGCTACTCTAGTAGTGTTGCCAATTAGAGAAGATACTCCTTTAACTAAATTATTATATGCTGTGATGTAATACATTCAAAAACGTGCCATTTATAACTAATGTTGTGTCAATTTCATGCTTTATGTTTTGCAAAATATTCTTCAGGAACTATTTTTCCTGCATGGCTAAGTATCTCCACCTATACACGTAGAGATACCTCATATTAGGTTTATTCATGGTTCGTGTCAGAATCTTTCATTCATTTAAGAACTTATATTCCTAAACATAAATACAGATCTTTTTGCTCTCAGTTGAATTTGGAGTAGGGTTTTCTGTTTATGGATATTGCGTTGTTTAAAGGGTAATCATTTGTACACACTGGAAATAGATAGTTTTTGATTGTATTTTAGATGTTTCTGAGATTAGAGTGACTATCGTTCTCCACAAATGCTCTGAGCTACAGAGCTATGAAAAGAATGGGTTTTCAATTTTCTGAGCAAAATGAGCCACTCCAAATTATTTTAGGTCAAGTGAAACATTTTTCCAACCTGAAATGGATTTTTAATATCTTTTCAGTTATTATTTTTTGTCCATTTAAAATACTGTATGTGAAAAACTCTAATAATGCTTTCAAAAACATTTGAAACAAAATGTTTCAGAATTGTGTATCTTCTGGATTTTTTTGACCAGTACTGCTGGGTGAATAGGTCCAATTTGCAGATCGTTACATCAGACCTCTGAATGCATTTCTGGGTGAATAAAAAGTGTTAGTGTGCTATACCCTGACAGAAATTCATCTTGATGACCACCACCTTTTCTTTTTTTCAGTTAGGAACCAGGAGTGAAAGGTTGGGGTTTTTTTATATCTACTGACTGCACATAGGCACCTCTTTACCTGGTCTAAGTCAGTGTGGCTCTGATGGATTTACACCTGCTGAGGAGCTGTCCCTTTTTGTTCATTACTAATTCCTTAAACTCATTCTGGCTTGATTTTCAGTTAGTTCACCTTGACTTATTGTCCTTCATTATTTTAATATTCATTTATGGTTTAGATCACCTGCTGACTCAAATAATTCTTGAGCTCTTGTATTTCATTGTAATAACTAATTTCTAACACTAACAATCTTGGCTTTTCTAATCATTGTTTACTTTCTTTTTTCTCCTTTTTGTTTTTATGTCCTCATTAATATTCCCTCCCCATTTTTTTTTCAACTTTTTTCACTATGACAATGATTATTTATTCACATTTTACTTATTTAAACTCATTCCATTTCTTCCTCTTACACAGTGAAAATTGCTGTAGAGTCCATTAAAATCCCTCAGCTAATTCCTGGTGGGTTCTGGCAGTCTGTGTGAGTTCTTGTTGCTAGAGTTGCCTTTCTTCAGGATAAGTAATCCTGATCACCTTTCTTTGTTTTGGAATTGGCAGCATACGTGAACAGTTAAAAATTTTGAACTGGAATTTCAAATGAAAAAATAGTTCTGTTTCCACTGTTTCAGTAATTTGATGATGTTTTCTCTACTGCTGCTTTTCTTCCTCTAAGGACATACTTGACAGCAAACCTCTGATTTCCAGCAGTACAGAGGAAAGGTAGGGCGATATTGTTGGTCAAATGCTGGATCAAAGGTAGTCCTACATGTGGGATGGATCTTTGTTTTACACAACAAGCTATTTTCTGTATGTGGGTGCTCTGAAGAAGAGAAAAAGCTGCTACTTTGAGTTCACATTTGACTGTGAATAATTTACTAACTCTGATATTCTTGTAGTTCTGTGAATATTTTATAATAAACTTCGTAAAGAATCTGTAACTTCAGGTGTCAGATCAGCATGAAAAATGGCTTCCACTTTGGTTTTTCCAAGTATATACACTGACTATTTTGTAGCTACACTCTGATGCAATACACATGGTCAGTTATAAATTAAAATCTAGGGTAATCATTACAGTACAGATTTCATTTATGGTACTTAAGAGTAGATTGACAGTCATTCTGGATAATTTTGGCCCAGTTATTTAATTGTCAGTTATTTTTGTTTATCTGTACTAAAATGAAAGTGGTTTGAGGGAGAAAAATTTAAGTGAAATCTTATGAAATACTTCACCTGAGAATTTCATTGCCTTTTAACTATGGCACTTAGCTTAAACAGCTCTACAACAAAGATCGAATTGTTTTCATTCTAAAGTTATTGTTCTTGTTCTCCTTTTACAAGTGCTGATTGTTGAAACTTTAAATGTACCTGCAGTTTATAAATGCCAGAGAACACAAAATGTAGCACACCTAAAATCTAGCTTCAGTGTTTTTATTGGGTAATATTTCACTGAGTCTGATTTCTCACTCTGGTCCTCTCTACTGTACAGCTGCTTAAAAAATCATGTATTGCATGTTGCTTTGGGACTAAAACAGTACACCGACAGAGGCTTAGAGAAGTGTGCACAGAGGTACTAGTCTCTAGCTGCAAAAACTAGAGCTACTGCTGGCATTCATCTACTGGAGCAGTAAAACACACTGCTCCTTATGGGCAGGTACACTGTGCTATAGAAAAATCCAGCCCCCCTCCAGCTATTTTTAGAATGTTTTCTTTTTGTTCAGAACACTTCTATAGTGAAATGTTTTGAGACAATGAACCACTGCTTGAAGTGGGAGGGAGAAAAATCAGGTATGGTTTTGATCTCAGCAGGAGCCAGAAATCAGGAGCAGCTGCTTCTGGCAGAGGCACCATCCTGATTTTGGTGAAAAATGGGGGCTGTGGGGGTCCCAGCTCATGGTAATAGCGTGTCTTCTTGCACATGGGCAGTGCTTGGGTTGCAGCAACACCCCTAAAGCTCACAGAGGGGTGGCTGGATGTGCCACTCTGGAAGTTAGATCTGAACTCGCCTGGGGATGTTCTTATCCAGCGGCCTGAATCTTGCAGCTGCCTCTCTCAGCTGACTGGTGGGATCTTATCTTTCCAGTCAGCAGCCCTGGGCTGTGCAGGGTTGAGCAGCCAGCCCAGTCTGCAAGCTGAGAAATAAGGGGCTCAATGCCAGTTTTGCATGGGCTGCAACAACCAAGATTCTGTCTCTACCAGAAATTTCCAAGACAGCCCAGCAGTTGAGAGGCATATCTTGAATTTGTGAGAGGCAATAGCTCCACTCAGGCCACTCTTCTGGGCTTTTAGAAAGCTACAGAGAGCAGTGGCTCTCCCAAGGTAGCTGCAGACTTTGCAGCTACAGCTCTTGCTCCCAAGAACTGGCAACTTGCCTGTCTTCCAACTAAGCAAGCAATGGTGCAGCATGCCAAGTGGTGTGTACCACGTTCTCCTGAGAATAACAAGGACCTCAAGAAGCAACAGTGAAAACATATCTTTCTAACAAGCTGAGTGCCACTAGCAGTTTTCATTTTCAGGGTCTCTAGTGCTGTGTAAAAGCTTGAATAATATTTAAGCATATTTTAATAAGGGTTAAAAACCAAATTCAAGTATTTTGTTTTGCATCTGTGCTTGTGTGATGGTCTAAAATAAAACCTCAAGCAATAGTAAGCATGCCGTGAGAGTATAGGTCTTTTTGTTTCTTAGTTTTGAGAAAAGAATTTACAGTAGGGATTTCTGGGTGGTAAAATGTTTGCTTCCACAAACCAGTGCAGAAAACTTTGTAATTAGGACATGCTGGTTTGCAGTTCAAATTGCTACCAACAATTTTAAAACATCTTTGTAACATCTCCATGAAGTCCAAAGGCTTATTAAAAAGCTACTTCTTGGTCAGGTTGAGTGTGACCTTTCTAAAATCTTGGCGAAATTCAAATAATTCCATAATTCCATACTGACTAGACTTCAGAGGATTCATCTTGTACAGCCAGCCCAGAGAGAGTTATTGTAACTTTAAGCAATGTTTGAAAGGACCAAAATGGGAGCACAGAAGTAATTTTGCTTTATTGATCCAGTAGCAGGAGAGGCTGTTTTAGGGAAGACAAAGCACCACCAATATCAGAACATCATGAAGGCCAGATACAGTATCTCTATTTGAGTACCATTAACTCACCTGCAGGAATCCCAATTAACTGGAATTACCACCCCAATTAAGCAGCAGTCCTTGCCATTAAGTATCATTAGGCTTAATTTGGTTCCCTGGGAAATTTCCCGATTAAGCGGATTTCATGATTAAGCACCTGTAATAAATGTTTTAGCTTACATCTAAAATTCTTTTTTATTTCATAGGGTCTGATCACTAGCATCCAAATAGGAACTAATATGCCAACTACTACTTTTGTCATTTTGTTTTATTAATTGGCTTGTATCTACTAACTTCTTATCTTGGCTCTGCAAAGTTTTGACAAGGAAATCTTTATATTTTTGCATGGTGATTTTATAATGCAAACATATCCCTATATATCTCACTGCTCTTCCTCTCAGTCTGACAGCCTGATTAATATTTTGTTACTATTTCTTAAAAGAGCAGTAAATCTCAGGTTAGCCATATTTTGAAGAAACACCACACTTGCTGTATTTTGGAGGAAGTTTACTTGGTCAGCCTTAGGTATCAGCTTGATGGAAGAATAATTTTTTTGTGACCAGAAACAGGTGCAGAAAACATCTCCAGTACTAAACTATTCAAATGGCCATGCATCAAGTCCCCTTTCTCTAAAAACAAGTGATGACATATAAGCTGTGTTATAGGAAAGATCTCTTTCCTGAGTCAGCGGCTTAAATTAAGGTCCATGTTGTAGAGGCCAGTAGATTGTACAGGTACCCAAGACAACTCTGAATAAGGGACCAGATCAGTCAAGACACAGCAAGCCCCAATGCTTTACTGGAGTTAATTTACTCCACAACTCATGCAATAAAGCTCTCTAGAGGAAATAAACAATATAATGAGAAATGGAGTGGGCAATTGTGGGATTTAGTACTTCAGGTATACAAAGATCTAATACCAGCTGGTGGTAGCACCTCTGATGAATGTGGTCTGTTCAGATGCACAGTTTCCAAACAGACAAAATGCCCAATGTCCTCTATAGTACAAGCTGACAACTTGCATATAATTATGGTGTCAGGTTTGTCTTGAATGGCAGCAAGGACATTGCATTTGCCAAAGAAACATATCATTGGAAAGTGTCTATTCATGGAGCCCAGAATATTTTTTTGGGAAACATCTCTGATTCACTGACTCTTCACTGCACCCAAGGCTGGGATCCAAAGGATTCTCAGCAGGGATTTTTTGGCCCTATGGCCAAGAGCAAACTTGCGATGACTTTATAGTGAAAGTAGTTAAATGGTCACAAAACTACCTTACTTCTCTAAAGGAAGAGCTTAAGTTTACTTTTTTTATTGAATTTAAATTTACACATCAGATAAAAGAGAATATGTATGGGAAAAATCTATTAAAAATAGTCAAGGGAAGAAGCAAGGAAAAGTATGTGGAGTCATTTCTCCAAAAGATTAAACTGGAAAGGAATAGAATGGAACAGAATAAGGGACTCCTTTAATCAGCTCACTCTCTAATGGGAATGTATAACCAAGGAATCCTTTTCTACATGTATGAAAGATCAAGGAGTTTTAATCACAAAATAATGATGGGAGCATACATTAATTTGTAGGATCAGAAGGCTCTGAAATAATGGAAGGGAGTACAAGTATTTCATTGCATTATGCACAGAGGGTTTGAACATCTTGAACTTTTGCTATGTACACATTCCTTAAGTGGACGAAAAGCAATGAAAAGGTCTTGTCAGGAACGGGAAATGCTTCTACAAACAGCTCTAAATGTAAACACATTGGGTCCCCAAAATGCTGAGGAAAAGATAAAAATAAGACTAGAAACTGTTTTAAAGAGTTTTCACATCTAGTGGGGTGTTTCTCCCTCTCCCCTTTCCCATCCCCATTCTACCCATCTCTCTCTTTCTCTCTCTCTCTCCCTCCCTCCCTCTGTTTTTCTCCTCCTTCCCCCTCCCCCAGTTATTCAGCAGCAGAAATAACATGAGAAATTTGGGCACTTTCCTGTAGATAATACTGCAAAGGCACTGGTCAGAGACAAAATATTCAGATTTATAAATTGCTTAAAGTAGGTTTTTCTTCTGATGTGTGCATAACTCCCATAAATGTTAATACTAGATCTGGGCTTCAAAAGGAGAATATGCCTCTTGCTGTACTGTAGAGTTAAGACATAAGAAAACTTGGGAAATGGAAAAACCCTTCTGGCTCAGCATTCCTGCTATTTATTTGTTTTTGTAGCTGTGAAGAAAAGAGAGAATTCAGTCTCTCCCATCTATATCATTTTACTTCGTTTTCCTGCATACTAAAATACAGATGAGTATGTCAAATTACTTCTGTGGTTTTTTTCCTTTTTTTTTTCCTTAATTTCTGTATCAGCTCTTCCTTCTCCTCCTGACACTGACACATAAAATAAAACAAGTCAATACTTCTCCAACTAGGTTGTTTACTTTTCTCATGTAACAGAGCTAAGAGTCAGATCACTGACCAGAAGGCCCCCTTAAATTTTGGTAATGGGTCTAGGTACTACATGTGCATCAATAACTACAGCCTAGCTGTAAACCTAGAAAAGATCATATGTCACAGCTCTGTGTTTCAAGAAAGCAAATGTGAATGCTATCTTATTCAACCAAAATTTTAAGCTAAATACCATGTCCTTCCTCTCAGAGCCTGAGTGACCTAAGAATGAAGAGTCAAATGCTATGTCTGATAGAGCTATGGAAACAGGCTTGCCAGCTGTAGAGCAGTCAACTGCACTCATATGGATGATAGTCTCAACAGGATGGCCTTTCTTGAGGACCAGAAAATAAGGTAAGAAGCAGTCTGCTACCTGAGGTGAAGTGGCCTGAAGCTAAGACTGTGGAAATCATAGAATGGTTTGGGTTGGAAGAGACCAATCCCCCCTGCCATGGGCAGGGACACCTCCCAACCAGACCATATTGCTCAAAGACCCATCCAATGTGGTCTTGAACACATCCAGTGATGGAGCATCCACAGCTTCCTTGGGCAACCTGTTCTAGTGTCTCACCACCCTCATAGAGAAAGAACTTCTCCCTAATTTCTGATATAAATCTACCCTCTTCCAGTTCAAAGCCATTACTCCTTATCCCATCACTGCAAGCCCTTGTAAAAAGTCCCTCCCCAGCCTTCTTGTAGGCCCCCTTCAGATACTGGAAGGCCACAATAAGGTCTCCCTGGAGCCTTCTTTTCTCCAGGCTCAACAAGCCCAACTCTCTCAGCCTGACCCACAGGTGAGGTGTTTCAGGCTCTTTGATCATCTTCATGGCCCTCTTGACCTGCTCAAACAGTTCCATGTCCTTCTTTTGTTGGGGGCTCCAGAGCTGGATGCAGTACTCCAGGTGCAGTCTCATGAGAGCAGAGTAGAGCTGGACAATCACCTCTCTTGAGCTGCTGGTCACACTTCTTTTGATGTAGCCCAAGCTACAGTTGGCTTTCTTGGCTGAATTCACATGTTGTTGACTCATGTTGAGCTTTTAATCAGGAAAGGGCTTCTTCAGTTTATTCTACAGTAATGTATATGGGAATGTACTGGATGGTCTGGTTTTGTTGCCAGAGTGCAGGGGATAACATTCTTAGTGGCTGTGTCCTTTCTTCTGTTAAGCCACCTTTATGAAAAAGAGCTGTAAGAGACTAGTAGACAACTGCAAACTGCACACAAAGAGAACTGTCATAGGAGTGTTTGAGACCAGGGAGGAAGGCATGAAGGATTTTATGCAGTTTTATACAGTGCTATTAGTTGTTCTAGTGTGTTGTTTTGAGAAGTGAGATAGGAATTGCTGAACTGATTTTGAGAGGCAGGATGAAAACCTCAACAACAGCAAAAATGTTTTACACAGTCTTGTGTAAAACAATATGGAGCAGAACTCCTTTGTTCTTGTAGTTCAGAGTGACAGGGCAATTTTCCATTTGCTTTTGTCTCCTGCAAGGGTGCCTGTTTTCTAGACCAAAGACAACTAAGTGGGTACCTGCTTCCAAAGAGGAATTTGCTGGTCTCTTCTAAAAAATTTGCTCTTTCATAATGTTTACCCACAGCCACTTCAAGCTGTATAAGTGAATTTTTAACAGTTTCAGAGATTATATTTTAGTTTTGACTGCAGGTGTATATAAATGCTTCCTACTAACTGAACTCCTTCAAACACAATAAAATTCTCAGGACAATAAAAGGTGAAGCTTTTGATGTGATTTCATTAGCTAAGGCCTGTATCTTCCATTGATGTGAGAAGTGTCCTATCTGCCTGGGGAAATGCAGAGGCAAGACCTTCAAATTGGATGCTACACTTTTACATGCAGTGCTGTAAACCTGTTTAAAATAACTGAAAATATTTTACCTGGAGTAATCCAATATTTTGGCCAGGATACTAAGCAATATTTTAATATTTCTAGTAAAATAACTGATGAGGGACTTCATATATCCTAAAGAGCTCTGTTAAACAGAAAATCTTGCAGATTTCTGCCTTTAGTTATTGTCAGGCTGATTTCTGAGACCTCTATGTGCACCTCCAATCAGAACTTGCACATTTACCATTAATCAATAATGGGTGAAAAGAAATATCCCACTTGGAAACAGAAGGCTTAGTGATCAAAAGAAATATATCAGGTTAGAAATATTTTTTGCTAAATGTTATGTATTGCACTCTTTGTTTACCATTTTATAGTTAACTATATTATTTTAATAATGGCCTGAGGAACATGACATTAAAATGCTTGGATGTGTCTTCCCTGCTACTGATGAACTGATCTTGAACAACTATTTAAATCCTGAACAAGAGATCCCTTTAGTATTATTTTTGTTCTTTCACATGATCAGAAATCCTTCTGAGGAGAGAGCTGGTGACTGTGGAAGGCATCTGACTTCTAAACAGATTACGGGTTAAAGGAGTCACTTGGACAATACAAATAAGCAGTCATTTATTATATGCAAATATAACAGGTTGACATAAAACTCATGACTTCAGCCAACTGGAAAATAATATTATAACAGAGATATGTTTTTGAAGTTGCTGTTTAGCTTCATATAAGGGGAGAAAATCTCCTGTAGCTCAGATGGGCTTATATGAAACGCAAGCTTTTGATGTTATAATGTGCAGTCTAAATTCATTAATCCCTCTGTTCAAAAAAAAGTCTCTTAAATGAGTAATAAACATAATAATGAAAATAACTCCAAGGAATAACATGAGTTACGTCACATTTAGTGTTCCAGCTAAAGATGAAAATGAACTTTGGAAACACAGGTTACGCTAAATGAATTTAATTTGTGTTTTGATACAGAATGTTTAAACATGTTGTTATTTCTGGCACTGGGGCTGATAGCTATTAAATGAGAACATCTAAGAACATCAAAGGAACTGGACCTTTTATACTCTTCAGCACCCCCTTGGAGATGTTTATCTGGGCTGTTATCTGGATCCCATACAAGCATCGAACAATGTGCCAGTCTCACCAAGTTACTCTCTTTTCCCAAAAGTTCTGACGCATGCATTTCCTGCACAAATGTTCCATATTTTAGAGTTCACTACAAGTGCACAAATAAAAATAGTTTGTACTAACAGACTTGACTGTAGATACTTGAAGTTTTTCTTCTATAAAGTATTTGAAATAGAAAAGAAAACTTCCTTCTGTTTGACTCAAACTAAGTTTCCAGATGTCAGGGTCAAAGGTTGGAGATAAAAGTATCAGGTTTTGGCCTACTCTAACTAGACTTCAGGCCCAAATGTGTGAGATCTTCCCTAGAGGGGGTTCCTTTTGTACTGGTTCAGTTTTCTTCTTTAGGATCTCCCAGTAAGAGGTCCCATTCCATGCTGCTGAATTATGACACTTCATCTCAATTGTTAAGGCACTTAAAACTTGTATTTACTGTTTAACATTTGGCTGCAAGTCAAACCTTTTAAATATCTTTTTAAAACTTTTCAATTTTTGGAGGCTGTTAATTCTTTTCTTCCTCAGGCATCGGTGACTATGCGTGGGTCTTCTCAGCTGACATTACAAGATTCCTGCTCTAACTGTGACAACAGTGTGCAATAAAACAAGAAAGAGGCCTTATCATTTACACAGAGGCTTAGAAGATTTATAAAGGCTACAAGGTACTAGCCTTGCTCTCCTCTTGGCATGTTCACTGGATTTTTGGTTTGCTTGTTTTCAGCAGCTGAAACTCTCAACTGCCTGAGAGAAAGAATTAAAACTCATTCATAAATGAACAGAGGAGTCCGGAAAGTCTTTGAGTCGGATATTTATTAATGCAAGTGTTAGGGTTTAAAGAAATAAAATTAAGGCTCTGTGGACTAATTGAGGTGTTAAAATTCAAGTCTAACTTGTCTATGGTCACAGATTGAGTATTTCAGCTAAACCCTGAAGGTGTGCATGTGTGAAGAAAGCACCCTTCTGGTCAGGGCCAGGGACTGTGGACCCAAGAGACCCTGGAGGCATCCTTCCTGCACTTGTCCACAGAGAAAAAAATACGGTTTAGTATCCTGACTTCTACATTCACTCTCCTCTGTGCTTCCCTAGGCGTCTGCATTCCCATGTGGTACACAAATGTGCATGCTCCCCACGCCTTCCCCAACAGTGCTCTCCCATCTCCTCTCATGGAAGCATGCCACTTCATCTGCATTTGGCAAAGAAGGCAGAACGGAATTTGAGAGGTGACCAGCACCATGGCAGTTAGCATATAGTTTGGAGAGACGTTATTCTTAAACGAATTAAGTCTTGAGGTGGCTGCAGAGCTGTGTTTTTGTTCCCATGCCCTCTGTTGAATCACTCCAGGACACTGAGCAGGAAACAAAAGTAGATCCTCCCCAGGTACTAGCGGAATAACTAATAAAACCGCTCAGAGTAACTGAACTGACACTTGCAGATAGACACCTAAGGTAGGGAAATAAAGACACATGATGTAACCTAAAGCCATTATTTACGCTCACCTCCAAGTGCCAATTTCCACCTTAGTGCAGGAAAACACTTCAGGATATCATAAAAAGTGGAGACAGAAAACACCTTTTAAGTTGCCAAATTTAGTTCCTTGCCAATAAACATGGGTTTCCCATGTGTACTGTGCAATGCTTTGTACTGTCTGGTTTTAAACAACTCAGTAGGATCTTGAGTGCTTTCCTTGGATGATAGTGTTATGAGCAGTTTGAAGGTACTTACTTTTTCCATTTTTTATAACGGGGCAATTAGAGAAGTCAGATGTCTGCTATGTTTGGAAGTCCCTAGAGGAATGAGGCAGTAGGAGAGTCTGCAAGTTGCATTGGTATGGAGAAAAGACTTCTTTTTGTAAGCTGTCAAGGAGTTCCTTGCATGAAGGCAGTGGCGCAGAAAGCCAAATGAACAGTTAAATCAGTGGAGGAAACGACGGCTTACAGAACAGAAACATTGAGGGAAGCTTCAGAAATGGCAGATCTAGTATGGATTCAGGCATTAATCGTTAGCTTGTTGAAGAAACAGGACTTCCTGTAGATAGGGGACTGTCGCAGTGGGACTATGATAAAGATGAGCTCAAAGAGACAAGAAAAGGCCAGACATATAGGAATGAGAAAAATTTCCATAGTAAAATCCTGGGGTCAGGATGTGCTGGAGTCTTGCTGGCAGTAAAGCAGCAGTAGTTGTGGGCTGGGGCAGAGGAGAAAGTCTGGTCTGGATGAGACAGAGGCAAGGAAGATGAGTTTCTGCAATGAGGCAGAGCAATGTTTGGTAAACTGTACATGCATTAAGGTCGGTAAATAGGATTTTTATAAGTAATCCTTGATTTCATGTTAGTAAAGCAGGGAAAAGGGAGTTCTTGTCTGTGTTCTACTGCAAATGCACAGATTGATCCTGTATGTTATATATCTATTAGCATTATGGTAGTGTTAATTTTCACGAAGGACTCCACGTTTTACTAACTTTTGCAGCTGCTGTTTAACGCTTTGCTTTTTCAGTTTTTATTCAGGCACTTTTAGCTTCAGATAACTTGTCTGGTGGTTCATTTCATTTTGGTTTGAAGTGGACTGCACTAAATGGACACACTTGTTCACCTGTGATCTTTTGACTGAATTTTGTTTCTCTTCATTTAGTCCCGTTATTTTGACTTATTTTATCTCCTACCCATTCTGAAATTATACACCTTCCTATCAGGTATTTATGCTTGCCAACTATTTATAAGCCAACTATTTTGGCCAAAATGCTGTTTTGGCCTTTGCAGGTCCCTGGACTCAGATTCAGTGGAAGCTTTCTGAAGTTAAGGAATTATGTGAGGTCCAATGCAAAGCTGTGTGGTTCTCTCCTATTATCCACCAGTAACTCAAGCAGGAATTAGTGAAGTAACCAGAGAGCTCAGGAGAAGTTCAGGAACAAAGGCACAGTCCTTCCAGATCTTGGCTAAAAGAACAGTTCAGTGCAAGGGCTGCCACTGTCGGCACTGCTGCCTTTAAAACAAGTTAAACCATACTTTATACATTTCCAGTTAATGAGGTCAAAATCACATATACTTCCAATAGTATTTTAAAAATTAACCTGGAGCTTTTGAAAATTCTAGCACTTTATTCTTTCTGAGGCCCACATGACTTAAAATATTTTAAAATGCAGTACCTATTTTGTTATTAGGTTTCATAAACTCTGTCCCCTTACATATTTTTCTGTTTTAAGGTCTACTTTCAGTCTGTTATTAAACACACCTGCCAGAGGTTATATTCTTCTCATGCATCATTTTTAGGACAGAGATCTCAAAGCAAGCAGCCTTTAATATCTACCTGACAGTGAAAGGTAAATAAAAGATACAGGAAAATTCATATTTAGAGTAAAAACTGAATTGTTTGGGAACTGCCAATGCAAAAGACAAAGCCATCTGGCAGGTCAGAGAGAAGGATTTTGCTGGGCAGTTTAACAGGAGTATGCCTGAGAGTAGCTGGGCCATGGGCAATCAGAGCTCAGGATGAAAAAACAGTGTGTTACATGCAGAATCACTGCTAGTGTTGCTCTGGGACAGAGCAAAGACAATGAGGGAGAAAGCAAGAGGGAGAAAGCAAGAGTGATGTGAGCTGCACAATGGCAAGAAAGAGCTTGGATCTGCGAACAAAGAAACCACTTGCTGTTTGATTCCTGCTCTGCTTGCTCTCTGATTATGTCAGGGGCTAGAGGTGATGTGATTTACCTAGCAGTCTTGGGTTTGAATTTGGTGTTTCACACCAGATTTCACATTTTGAAAAATTGGCTTCAAGTGAAGTGTTCTGCTGTTTTTTCTAGCTAAGTTTGCATATTACGGAGAAAATATGTATTTTTGTTTCCTCTTCTCTCTCTCCGTTTTGCAGCCACTACTTCTAAGGGAAGTTGCATCTATAAAACTTTAAAGGCACTGGGCTAGGGTCACATCCTGACAAAAAGGCAGACAAATTAACTTGGTAATTGATATCACTAAATTACTAGGAGAAATTAATGACTCATCTCATACATATATATGATTTATATATATAGATTATTCATTTCATATATGTATGCCTGTGTTTGTGTTAACAACTACTTTGATTTTCTTTAAAGTGCCATCAAAGAATTGAAGTTGTAAACTTCCCTGGACAGCAAAAGATTTTTTTGACGAGAAGATGACCTGAAAGGGTAATGCTCTTTCTCTTCCTTTCTTTTTTCTGGTCCACACTTTTTATATAACTTTAAAGTACATTTAATATAATTGAATATAGTGGCTATAAAAGAGTCAATGAATACCTTAAAATAAAACCTACTGTTTGATCATCTCTAATAGAATGAAGGAGATATACATTCAGCAAAGTCTTTCTGCAGATTTGTTTTTGTTTTTAAAGCCACATTTTTTTCCAGTTTGTTTTTAAAGGAAAAGAAGAGACTGTTCTAGTTTTGGAAATAAATCATGAGGTCACCTGAAACAACAACAACAACAAAAAACCAAAACAAAACCCCTCTCAACTCTTGTCCCTCTCCCAAAAAACTGGACAAAATCAATTATATCTGAGAGACCATGACTGTTCTGATTGTTTTAATAGTCCTATGATTGACCAGAGTATTCATTTGATTATATTTGAAGAGGCTTTAGAGAGTCTATCCAGACATCTGAAAGGTATTATTTACAGTAATTTGTCATGTATATCTGGATTCTGGCTGTAGTTTTGCTATTCTAACTTTGGAATAGCTCTATTGAGGTCAAAAAGCTACTTCAAATATTAGATGTTTACTGACTATATCATCTGGTTTCTGGTGCCTTAGCTATTCACCGTAATTGTGGAAGGACTCTGGAGTTGGCCAGAAGGTTGTCATTGGTAGCAAATACTGTTTGTAATTGGTGTACAGTACACAAAGGGGTTATTTACCTTATTGTTGTCTTTGGACTATTTTTATTTTAAAAACCCAGAGGGGTATTGCCTTTTCAATTACTTTTCTGCCAACTTCAGCTCTCCCACACTTGCCCTTGTGCTCAGGACACAAAGGGGCAAATCAGAAATACATGGGGCAATAACATAGACATAAATAGGAAGGCATAGGGCCAGTAAGGAGGAAAGTAAATCTACCAGTAGCATGCCCAGGATGTAAATTTGGCAGTGCTGTGTCAGTGAAGCACAATAGATACCTACAATATTAATTAGTTATGAGAATTGGACTCTATTTCTAAAAGGATTGAAAAAATTTGCTCAGAATTTCTGTATAATCACACCCTAGAATTTGGCCTGCTTCCTCCATTAGATACACTGGTTTTGGATGAACTGTATGAGCTTAGTGAAGACAGTCAAATTTGATTTATAGACTTCAAGTGGCTAGGAAATCCTCCAGTTATTAGGTAAAGAAAGCTTTTGTAGCTTCAGCTATGCAGTGATTCATACCAAATAACTGATGGTTCTTCTGTCTACAAACTTTTCTATCCTAAACTCCTATAAACTATGGGTAAAATCTGTCTCCTCTCCACTGAAGATCAGTCAAGACATCCATGGGTTTGAGATGTCATATTGTGATCCTGACACTTATTAATCATCTCTTCAGCTGCTTTAGTCTCTCACCAGTAGCAGATTTTCCAGGCCCCCTTCTCAGGGTTTAACAATTTGCCAACCTCCTTTCAGAGCACGCTCACAAAATCTTTAGCTGTTAAACATTATTTTTTAAAATTTGGCTGGTATTTTCACAGAAAACTTGGTGAGTGAATCAGACATACTCAGTTTTGTGCATGATTTGTAGGTGTATGTGGTGGATGTACATGTATGACATATGATGGACAGGAACTCAAAGAATGCAGCAGCAATTCAGCTTTGTCCCTGATATGCTGCTAGCACCCGCTCACCACTCTACGTGTTGTCAGTAAATCTGTTTGTTGAGTACATGTACAGGTGTATATATTTTAGAAAATCAAATTAATTTAGAAGTAATTATCCTAGAAGTCAGATGGAGCTAATACCAGGAATACAGTAAAATTGCATTTGTATCTTTATTTGTATTGTAAATATATGTAAAAGTAAATGGAACTAAGCCATTTCCCTCAATTTTCTGCTCAATAATATAGTATGAGTATCAATGCATGTAAACTCAATGGGTGACTTTAGGCTTGTGTAAATGGGTACTTTCCAGTCAGGGCTTTACAATAATTATTTTCACAATTTAAATATTTTCCCCTGACACTTAGTAATTTTAAATGTAGCCTTTAACTGAATTTTTAAATTACTGTGGGTTATACTTTAATTCCATTAATGTTTCTAATAGTTTCTGAGTGATCCCATTATATTAATTTTTCTTTAACACTGAGTTATTTACTCTTTATTTCTGTAATTTTCTCAGTATATTATTATTCCTTACTCATTTGCAGCATCTATCTGATTCTGCTGATACATTAAAGAAGCAAAAAGAAAATTAAATTGCTGCCCATTTCAGGCAAACCAAATGCTTTCACAAATTAGACTGTAGCTAAAAGAAATGTGGAGCAAAAGGTTATTGTGAAAAAAAAAAATCCTTTTTATGATGAGTAAAGTTTACAAGTTACACATGAAAACAAAATGCTATAGCTGGAGTTTTACAGCCCACAAATGTTGAAGTAAATTAATAATCCAGTGGCTTAAATCCTAAATGGCTTTTTAAACTCTTTACAAAAGAATCTCTGCAGATTTTGGCTGTGCTTACAATTTGCCACCAGCTACTTGAGTGTATAAAGTTAAGAGAGAGAAATTTAAAGAAAAAATTGTTCAAGGAGCTTTTATATCTAAATATAGGGCAGTTTCAACAAGTCTGAAAATGTAGTTGTATTTTAAAACGCTTGTGGCTCATAATGTGTATTCCTCTCAAAAATAATCTATGCAAAACAACTTCAAATGCTAGGTGTCTTTATGCAGTAGGAAGAAATAAGTATATTGTAGACAGAAAAATTCTGGACATAAAAAAACTTACAGTAATTTTCCTAATTAAAAGAATGATTTCATCACTGTGTGGTGTCACTTCCAATAATATATACATCTCTAGCAATAGATCGTTGGCCGAGAATAACAATCTTCTCATTGACTATGTTGTGAAAAGGGCAGGGATGGTTTACATGGAGAAGTTTCATAAAGATTGGGACAAAGAAGAATTGATCCTCTGGACATTTTAGTGCTTGTCCTTCATTGCAAACAAAGTTTAGCTGCACAGCTTTGCCACCTGGGACATCAGGTCTCCCTCAAGGATTTGCTCCCCCAACCATTTCCTTACTCCACTTCAGCAGTGGCCTTATTTAATTACTGCCCCATTTTCAACTTATGTATTTGGTTTATTAATGTAATCTGCGTTCTCCATAGAAAATGCAGCTCTTCTGTGCCAGGGAGCAGGCAATAACTACAGTCCAGCATTGCTGTGGGGTAGAAAATACTGGCTTCTGAGTGATGACAGTTTAGTGACTCAGAGTAGCCTGTCTTATGCTTCACAGTCCAATTGCTGCAGTTCTGCTCAAAGTATTGGACTGCAAGCCTTGAAGATGCCCTATATGTGTAGCTGATAGTGTCTTAACTTGCATGATATTCTACAGATAATATACAAGTATCTGTAAAAATATAGCAGTAAAGCAACTTCCAGGACTACACTGCTAGCTTCTCGGCTCCTCCATTTGCATAGAGTTTTGAAGTTTGTTAGTGATAATAAAAGTGAAAATTACTCCATCTGTTAAGATAAATGTTTACTCTTCTGTTCTAGGAAGCTTGCATATCTCTGCAGCTTATTGTCAGTTTTACATCAAGCAGCAGGAAAAAGAAAGCATAAAAATCAAAATGAGCTGAAAAATACCTTTCAAGCTGATTTACGGAATACGATCTATTACTGAAAAAGATCTGCTCCCTTTGATGTTATCCAACCCACCATACTGTGTGTAGTTTATGGATACATGAGGGAAGTGATTCTTAGAAAAATGCACGCATTCCAATCAATAACAATTTGAACAGATTAATTCCAAACCCTCTTAAAGTTAGTCTCTGTATATGTTGTGTTATAATATGGATAGAAAAATACAACAGAAAACAAACAATCTAGGAGATACCTGAATTTTCTGCTTTGGATTTTAGACTCATACTGCCACTGAAGTTGAGGTAACACAGTTTGCGAAAGAGCTAAGAAAAATGCCCTTGAAAATCAGGTAAGGTCAAAGACCTACACACTTCAGGCCTTGATTTCTGCAGGAGGGCTCCAGCTAGATGCTCAGTTTTCCTGCAACATAACAAATCCCTGTTATTTGCAAGGAATCTAGAGCATACAGAAGTAAGAATGATCTTCTGCTCCCTTGTTGCTTTCCTTTTTCCCTGTGGCTTTTTGGACCATGTAGTTTCCCTTTAGTAAAAAAAAATATAGCAGGGAGGAGATTCTAAGTAGACATCTTTCCTTTAGGATGAGGCTCACCTCTTCCCCTCCTGTTCTGTATCCTGCTATCCTTCAAAGTGAAGGAGTGGTATCTCTGAAGTCTTTGTCATTTAGCAGCAGTGGGAATTGAATTCATTTTGCCTTGAGTCATAGACAGCCCTTCTCACCACAGTAGCTAAAACCTCCTAATTGTTAGGGTCTGTACCCACCCCAACATGCCTGAGAAAGGGCAGTCATCACCACTGCCGAGAGATGATATGACTGTAAGTTATCTGAACTGTGGGACATAAGTGCACACCTGGGCTGTGATCTGACTCATGCATGATGTGGGATTCAGGCTTTTGTTATGCAGTAGCTGCACCCTGGTTTTGGAGGGAAGGATGACCCTGCAGCCAGCATGGAGCAAGTCTGGCTGATCAGTGGACTGGGAGCTCAGGGAGCAGCGCAACATTCAGTGACCTCAAGATCAGTCACCACCACAGACTGATGTCCCTGGCCCCTGTGCTTTCCATAAAATCACATAAGAAGACTTTGACATCTGTAGGTGGATAATCACTTATTTCTGAGCAATTCCAGTGGCTAGGACACTCACTATGCCGCCCTCACTGGGCATTGCTTTAGTGCAGAAGGTATTATTACTGTCCTTCAGACCCTGCATAGACACAGTGGCTGCTGATCTGTCATCTTAAGGATTGTAAGTAAAAGCACTGACCTGCCCAGGGTTAAGGGGCAAGTTTTAAGATGTGCCCAGGAAACCTGAAGTTAAAGCATACCAGTGTTTACAGGGACTGGGAGGTGTTTTCTGCGTTGCACTTCAGGGCAGCATCCCCACATACCATGGGACGCAGGAGCATTCAGTTGCCTCCATATAGCAGTCTAGTCCCATTTAAGAAGCCTTACTATATTCTGCTATTCCAGAAAGTCCTGATATCCACATGTCCTATGTCATATCTGCCATCTCCATGTGTTGGAGACAGAGCCATATTTAGGCAGCGAAAATGAGCCCTAAGTAACCCACTGAAGGTATGTGCAAAAATACACATGCTGGAGGCAAGCCTCAAACATACTTTCTCTTAAGTCTATCTTAGTCCATACCCCAACTACTAATCAACTTGTGTTTTGGTCCTTGCCCAGAGTTTCTTGTGCAAGTGTGAGGCTTTTATTTTGCTGCCTTTTCACTGCTGAATAGCTGAATATCTGTTTCACACTCGATGCCTGGAAAGCCCTAGAAATCTTGATGCTGTGATCTTTGAAGTCTTTCTCTTGTCCACTGCTTTTCACTTAAAATACCCTATTGTCTTTCACAAAGAACACACAGACCATAGCCAGAACGAGCAAGTCCTAAAAAAGATGTAACTAAAATGATTAGCATTTTCTGTTCCATGATGACTTTATCCTCTCCTTTCTGTTATATTTCATGTATCAGGTCAATCCTGCTAAGCAGTAATATTCAAAAGTAGATTTAATCCTGCTAATACTGATAAAATTAGTCTCTGGACTTCAGACATGCATCACCATTTGCAGGATAAGGCTATAACAGTGCACTCATCAGAGCAAGTGGTTATCTCCTGTTTGCGGTTTGCTGCATAAAGAATAGTAGAGGTCTGATTCATGCCCTTCTTTCTTACTGATATTAAAAAACAAATGAACATGCTATGGAAACTGTATGTAGCTGTTACCTGATAGAATTGAATACAATGGTTGAATCTGTTTTGGAGAAATTTTGTAATATCTGGTCTTTATAGATTTATGCTGTCAGCTGCTAACACAGCATTTCAAGTTTTCATCATGTTCAGCTCCTTTAAGTTAGGAAGAAACTATTTAATGAATAGCTTCTTCAATGTATTCTGATTGATATCAGAAAAAAATTAAAAGTCTGGTTTTTTGTTTTGGTGGTTTGGTTTTTTATGAGACATCTCTAGGATCTGAAAGACATTTGGGAGCTTGAAAGGTGCCTGAAATCCAATGGGTATAAGAAGAATAACTGAGTTCTCAGCATTAGTCCTGTCTAAGGTTAGTTTATTATATTTGAAGTTTAGAATTTAAACAATACATTATCATATTTTGATGATTCCCACAGAAGAATGAAAATAAAAAGTACTTAAAAACAAACATACACTTAAATTTTGGCAGATAAGTCCTTCTTAGTTAACACTTCACAGAAATTGCTTGTATGTACTTGACAACAGCATACATTTTTCATAAATCTGATTCTTGTGTTCTCAGGCAAAATATAAGGAAAGAACAGCAATAAGGAATATGACAAAGGTGACATCTTGGCAAACTTGCTGAACTTATTGTCTACAGTAAAAACCTGGAATATCAACCAGACATATAATTTTGTGTCATTCTGTGCTATTCTTTCTCTTGAGCCTTAGATTATGGCCAAATGTGACATTTTATTCATTTTAAATGCATGAGTAAGGTAGTCCATCCTATCTGCCAACTGAGCCTGTTGTTCGATTTCTTATTATGTGTAAGACAAGCGATAGCAGTTGTCTGCCCCTGAAACAAGCCCTGAAGTCTTTCCAATTACCAGAAATACCGGTACTGGTATTTCAGCCTCCCACTTTTGAATCATGGTGCTGTCTGCTCATGGTTTACTTAATATTATTAAAATCAGGGTGTTTTGTTTCTCATTTTTAAGGCCTCACTACTGGTTCAGCAAGGGTAAGCGCAGGATCCTTCAGCTAGGGAGGAATAACCCCATGCACCAGTACAGGTTAGGGGCTGACCTGCTGAAAAGCAGCTCTGTGGAGAAGGACTTTGGAGTCCTGGTGGATAACAAGTCAACCGTGAGCCAGCAGTGTGACCTGGTGGCCAAGAAGGCCAATGGGATCTGGGGGTACATTAAGAAGAGTGTGGCCAGCGGGTCAAGGTAGGTTCTTCTTCTCCTCTATTCTGCCCTGATGAGGCCACATCAGGAGTACTGTGTCCATTTCTGGGCTTCCCAGTTCAAGAGAAGGAACTACTGGACTGACTCCAGCGGAGGGCTGCAAAAATGATCAGAGGGTTGGAACATCTCTTATGAGGACAGGCTGAGAGACTTGGGTCTGTGAAGTGCTGGGGCCTGAGTTGTGGGTCCCGAGTTAGAGTTGATCTGTGAATGAGTCACAACCTAGCAGAATGTTTTGTTTTTCTTATTGGGTTCATGTTCCAGAGGCAGAACCTGGCCCACCTGTGCCTCCAGCCTCACCCAGGTGGTTGTGGTTGGGGTGGTGGGCAAGGCCATGATTATATCAACCAGGAGCTGTAGGGTGTGGCTTCTCTTGGGACTAGTTGCATCTTGCTCAGCTCTCTTGGTGGTGTCCTTCCATGTGAAGGGCCCCTGAGGGAGCCATTTCTATCTGTTGTGTCCAGCACTACAGTGGGCAGCGGAGGAGCTGGGCCCACAGTAACCTATGGCAGGATTGTTTGAAAGAAGTCTTCTGAGAGAATGTTGCTGAGTTCAGTGTTGGTATGTGTGATCAGGCAACTGATGGCAGCATAAAATAATGATGATGGCTGAACTAGCACAACAGTCTGTTTAGTCTGGAGAAGACTGAGAGGTGGTCTTATCAATGCTTATAAATATCTAAAGGTCAGATATCAAGAGGATGAGGCCAGTCTCTTTTCAGTGGTGCCCAGTAATAGGACAAGGGGTAAGGGGCACAAACTGGCACACAGGAAGTGTCACCTGAACCAAAGGAAAAACTTTACTTTGAAGGTCATGGAGCACTGAAACAGGCTTCCCAGAGAGCTTGTGGAGTCTTCCTCTCTGGAGAAGTTAAAAACCTGCCTGGCTATGATCCTGGGCAACCTGCTCTAGGTGAACCTCCTTTAGCAGAGGGGTTGGACTAGATGATCTCCAGAGGTCCTTTCCAACCCTTACCATTCTGTGATTCTTCTGTGGATGATCACTGTGTTGGATTTGTGCCTGGAGGGTTTTGGTAGCAGGGGGTGGGGCTATTGATGTGGTATCTGTAAGAAGCTTTGAGAAGCTCCCATGGCTCCAAGTTGGACCTGCTTCTGGCCAAGGATGAGTCATTCGTCGCCTCTATGATAACATATTTAAGAGGGGAAAACTCGTTGGGCAGGTTCCTTTGTTTTGAGAGCTCTTTTGTGTTGGAGAGGAGTGGCCTGTGAGGGAGACTACCTGCAGACACCAAGGTCAGTGAGGAAGGAATGGAGGAGACATGCTGGAGCAGCCATTCCCCTTCAGCCCATGGTGAGGTGGCAGGTTGAGCCTTTGCAGCCATTATAGATCAATGGTGGAGAAGAATCCTGTCTGCAGCCCGTAGAGGGCCCCATGCTGGAGCAGGGTATGCATCCTGAAGCAGGCTTGTGACTGAGAGAGGCCTGTGCTGGAGCAAGTCATAGCTAGGAGAAAATCTAGTTGGATAAATTATAGAAGAACTGTATCCCATGGGAGGGACACCATGTTGCAGCAGAGGAGGACTGTGAGGAGTTTTACCCTGAGAAGGAAGGAGCAGCAGAAACAACATGGAAGGGATTGGACTTGACCACAACCCCCATTCTCTGTCCCCTGAGCCTCTGTGGCAGAGGAGGTAGCAGAGCTGGGCCTGGGAAGAAGAGAGGGGTGGAGGGAAGGTATTGTATTTAAGATCCAGTTGTATGTATTATTGTCCTACCCTGATTCAGTTGGTGAATTGGTGGTGGTTTTGTTTAAATTAAATTTATTTTGTTCCCCCAAGTCAAGTCTGTCTTTTGCCCATGACTATAACTGGTGAGTGAGCCCTCCCTGTCCTTTGTCTTGACCCTTGAGCCTTTTGTTGTATTTTCTCCTCCCCATCCCACTTGGTAGGAGTAAGCGAGCGGCTACGTGGTTGCTTTGTTGCTGGCTGGATAGGCTCACGCCACAATAGTCACTTAGATTCCTTTCTTACTATGCCATGAGGATGTCCCTGTGGTGTAATTAGTGCACGAAACGTAATTTTGTTTTCCTCTGGTCTCATTTATAAGTGAGGAATTAATCAAATGGCTGTGATGGTACAATGAACTCTGGTGTTGTGCTGTTGTCCAAGCACAACCGGTTGTACTGCTGCTGCAAGTCAAATCATCAGCACAGAGCACGTCCTCACTCTACCCAGGGGGAAAGCCACTGCTCTGAGTAATCTGTGCTCTGCTGAACTGACTACACAAATAGCCTAGAATCCAGGATGTTAGAGTGAGGAACAACTGGAATGTGACCCCTAAGGGATCCCAGTAGTAAATAAGATCCCAGGATGAACAGGAGAATAGACAGGTATCTTAATGGGTGCAGATCTTTACATGTCATGCCACGTGCCAGAACACGCTGAATGTGATATTGCTAAGCATGCAGAAGGATTATTATGCAGCAGCCATGAGGAAGATATCCTTGCTTCTCAGTTTGGAAAGGTCTTTACACCTGCACCATTCTTTTTTGTAATGATGTCCAGCTGTGGAGTTGGGGGGCTTATTTTGTGAAAGTGTTGGCATTAAACAGCTGTGGTATAAGGAGCACCATGTACCATACTTCAGATGTTCTGAATCTAATAAGTGCATGTTATGCAGCTAGCAAATACTACACATCAGAAAACAATTTACACTGATCTGCTGCATTTAGGGTAATCTCAGTTTTTGCCAAGTTCATCCTGTCTGTTGCCTAACTTTTTGTAGCACAAAATTTACATGATGTGTAGGCACTTCAAAAGTAACATCTAAATTTGTTTTGGTTTTGTTTTATTGAAAAGCTATTTCAGATTGCCCAGGCATATTTTTGTCCCATATCACCAGCAGGACTCTTAAGCTCAGAATATATTATTGTTTTCATGATGTGTTATGTGTTATCTGACATCTGCTTTCTTTGTCATGCCAAATCCTCCAAGCAATATTTCGAAAGACCTGAAAGATATTTTAAGTAATGAACATCTTCTGGCAACAATACTTAATTTCATCACTACTCTTAAAAATTTTGTCTGCATGTTAATTGCTTCTGAGTTTCCATACAGTCTCACCATTGGTATTTAGGGGTTTTTTCCTTTTTACTATGTACCTCATGTAGCCAATGCCATAACTTTTAGAAAGATAGTTATAAAAAGGTAATAGTCTTTGTGATTTCCTTTCCCTTATTCCCTTCAGGCCAACCTCCTGAACAGAAGAAAAACTAAATTGTTGATGCATGAGAAAACAAATACCGTGCTTTTATATGTACTGTAGTTTGAGTTTTTCTCTGTAGCACTGCTTTAAAAACACTACTGCATAGTTATCCTAATTATATGGTTGCTGTCTGGCCAGGAAAAGAAGAGTTCAACAAAATAAGCTTCTGCAATTCTCTAAAGACTGAGTTGGACTTTGAGGTTATTTTCTCTAGTTCTGACCTTAACCTGGGACTGAAGGTTATAAAAAGGCAAAAATAGACTCAGTGCTGTCTACACTCAGTTTTCTGCAGTAATGAATGTTGATATATTTGTGCCTAAGAGTTTCAGGTTTTCTACAACACCAGCCTGAATTTCTGTCTAAAACTTCCGTTTTCCCATTCATAAACTGGGTTAGTCACTGGATTTGGGATCTGTGGTTGCCATGTAAACATTACCAAGTACCGTTGTCCATGTATTTATTTCAGTGTTAAAAGGATGCCATCTTCTACCAGCTTTTGCTTGGAAGTACTTAGCTATGTAAGCCTGCAGGGAAGAACAAGGAAAAAGGAGCTGGGTTTTGGTAGTTCATATTCTTTCAGCCTAGGGATTGTATGGATATGAGGCTCACATGTGGAGCTGTAATGTATTAGGAACAGGGTGCTCTAGTGTTCTTCTCACACTAGAGCAGGGGTCCTCAAACTATGGCCCGCGGGCCAGATCCGGCCCCTGGGGCTCCTCAAACCGGCCCGCAGGTATTTACAGAACTCCCCGCGCCCCCCCCCACAGCCGCAGTGACTTCCTGCCGCTTAATCCGCGCGCCAGCCTGCACAGCCCCCAAGCTCCCGCCGGGACTGGGCTGGAACCAGCGCCTCGTCCTCCACCTGCCCCCAGGGGGGCACCTCTTGGCTACAAACCGCGCCACCGCCGCTGCTCCGTCGGCTCCCGCTGCTGCCTGCCCCGCCGGCACCGGGGGCTGCAGGAGGCCCCTCTCGCTGCCCAGCGCCCT
>JAVSBS010007353.1:4889-16053 GCA_033124195.1 Coracias cyanogaster
GGGGGGGGCGGACCCCCCCCCCCCCCACATGTTTATCACCAGTTATCAACTTCAGCCTGAATTCTCTTCTGACTGTAAAATCTTAATTGAAATTAATTGAAAAATGGTAGGAAGGAAGATCTTTCCTAGAGTTTAATTTGTATTCCTGTAAGTTAAGTATGGCCATTGATTAAATTTCAGACCTGGGCAAAATTCATATAAATAGACTTGAATACATTCATGTGAAAGTGGATTCTTTGTAAGTAAAATATGTAGAACTGAGCACTATTGCTGTAAATTCTGAAGGTTTCATGTTAATAGACATTCAAAGAGGGTGTATGTCTATGAAAAAAAAAAGGTCAAATATTTTAAATAAATTTAATAATACTAAAGTCCTAAGGTAACAAAAAATAAATTATTGTTCATAAATCACATTAGAAGGATTTAGAATTCTGAGGAAGAGAGGAGAACAAGGAAGTTTTTCCTACTACCCTAATAGCTCCAGATAGTTCACAGTAAGTTGAAAGTTCTTCCTAAAGTCTAATGAAGGAAGCTTTGTGCTTAACTCTTTTACCACTATGATTACAACTGAAAATATTTTCCAGGGTTGAATTTATTATTCTGCTTTTGTTAAGGAAAACTTATTCCATCTAAAGTAAATGCATTTGAAAATGTTTCTATTCCTGCTTTAAACTCTGTTTTATTGTTCTTGTAAGAAATAGTCTATCACTTATTTTTCAAATACTAGAGTATATTTCTTACCTTCCACTCAGGTTTTTCTTCCTTAAGATTTTTTTTCGATCATTTTGCAAAAATCTGAAATAATGTGTCTTAGATTGTGACATGGTTTGATAAACTCTAACTTGATATATGACACTAATGTAACTTAACGTCATTAGACTTTATTGCAATTGTTTTTTCTAAATTTCATCATTGCCTACTTCAAAAATCAGCTCTATTTAAAGCAATTTGTTTTCCTGAAAAATTACCTCCCGTTGGCTTATATTTTCTCACATTAACTGTACATTCATCTAATGTACTTCAAAGCCACTTCCCACGTGTTTTGCAGATGATTTGCAGTAGTTAAAATGTAAAATTGTAACCCTGTGTAAGTACTCCTTGAATTACACTAGAGATGTCTGCAAGGATAATTTTTTTTTTATATAATTTCCGCTACCAGCAATGGAAATACATGCTAATTCTTTAATAAAGAGTGACTGTCATGCAAAGAAACCTTTAAACTACAGGATGTAACTTGTAAACAATGCAGTGGGTTTATTACCTGTACAATATATGTAACACCACCATTCCAACATATGTAACATCATGGTGTATTCTACCATTTTGTAAGAAAGCTGCCACAATAATTTTATACTTATAAATTTTTATAATTTAATATTGATAAAATTCAAGAGAAATAAAGTACCTTGAATGTACATATTTTTCTAAAATTATATTTCTTTCTTCCTCAGTGACTCTCTTTGTTGTATATATTTTTCTAAACTAGTATCTCTACCATGAGATATAGGCAGAAAAATCCAAACTTTCTTCAAATCTTATGAGGGAACATATATGTCTAATAAATACAGAATATGACACAGAACATACAAGAAACATATGTAAGAATAATTTACAACTATATGTATACACACACAAAAAATTACATATGCTTCAGTCCTGGTTACAGCTGGAATAAAGTTAATTTTCTTCCTAGTAGCTTGTACAGTGCTGTGTTTTGTATTTAGTACGAGAATAATGTTGATAACACACTGATGTTTTAGTTAGTGCTGAGCGGTGCTTACACCAAGTCATGGATTTTTCAACTTCATATGCCCTGTAAGTGAGTAGGCTGGAGGGGCATGAGAAGATGGGAGGGGACACAGACAGGACAGGTGCCCCCAGCTGGCCAAAGGGATATTCCATACTGTAGGATGTTATGCTTAGTATATAAACTGGTGGGAGTTGGCCAAAGGGGCCAAACACTGTTCAGGGACCGGCTGGGATTCCATCAGCAGGTGGTGAGCAATTGCGTTGAGCATCACTTATTTTCCTTGTGTTTTATTTCATTTTTTAAAAATAGTCTTCCTTTTCCTTACCATTTATGAATAATAATATTTTAATTATTAAACCATTCTTATCTCAAACCACGAGTTTTACTTGTTTCCGATCCTCCTTCCCATCCCACTAATGGCAGAGCAAGAGGCCGTGTTGTGCTTACTTGCTAACTGGGGTTAAACCACAAAGCTTCTTTAAGTGTTAGGGGAAAAAAAAAGCTTGTTTAAGTAACTGGGGAGCAGGAGATGACCTCTGTAATACAGGAGGAAATGGTGAGTGACCGGCTGCACCACCTAGACATACACAAGTCTATGGGACCAGAGGGGTTACATCCAAGGGTGCTGAAGGAGTTGGTGGATGTGCTTACCAAGCCACTCCTCATGATTTACCAGAAGTCCTGGCTAACTGGGGAGATCTCAATGGACTGGAAATTAGCTAACATGATGCCCATTTACGAGGAGGGTAGGAGGGAGGATATGGGGAACTACAGACCTGTCAGTATGACCTTGGTGCCAGGGAAGGTTATGGAGCAGATCACCTTAAGCACCGTAACACAACATCTACAGGGCAACCAGTACATCACGCTCAGTCAGCACAGGTTCAGGAAAGGCAGGTCCTGCTTAACAAACCTCAACTCCTTTTATGAGAAAGAGACCCACTTGGATGAGAGAAAGGCTGTGGATTTTGTTTATCTGGACTTCAGTAAAGCCTTTGATAGTGTTTGCCACAGCATTCTCATAAAAAAACTGGTTGCCCTAGGCCTGGATAGGTGTACATTCCGCTGGATTGCACACTGGCTGTATGGCCTGGCCCAGAGAGTGGTAGTGGCTGGAGTTAAATCCAGTTGGCAGCCAGTCACAAGCAGTGTTCCCCAGGGCTCAGTGCTGGGGCCACTCATATTTAACATCTTTATCAATGATCTTGATGAGGAGATTGAGAGCACCCTCAGTAAGTTTGCAGATGACATCAAGTTAAGTGGGAGTGTTGATCTGCTTGATGGTAGGGGGGCCCTTTAGAGGAACCTGGACAGGCTGGACTGATGGGCCGTAATAAATTATGTGAGCTTTAACAAGGCCAGTTGCCAAGTCCTGCACTTGGGCCACAGCAACCCAGGCAAAGCTATAGACCTGGGGAGGAGTGGATGGAAAGCTGCTCAGCAGAAAGGGACCTTGGCATGTTGATTGACAGCCAGCTGAACATGAGCCAGCAGTGTGCCCAGATGGCCAAGAAGGCCAATGACATCCTGGCTTGTATCAGAAATAGTGTAGTCAGCAGGACTAGAGAAGTGATCACCCCACTGTACTCGGCACTGGCGAGACTGCATCTTGTGTACTGTGTTCAGTTTTGGACACCACAGTACAAGAAAGACATTGAGGCTCTGGAGAGGGTGCAGAGAAGGGCAACAAAGCTGGTGAAGGGCCTTGATGATAAGTCTTATGAGGAGTGACTGAGGGAACTGGGGTTGTTTAGTCCCAAGAAGAGCAGGCTGAGGGGTGACCTTATTGCTCTCTGCAACTACTTGAAAGGAGGTTGTAAGAACGTGGGCACTGGTCTCTTTTTACAAGCCGCGTCTGACAGGATAAGAGGAAATGGCATTAAGTTACACCAGGGGCGGTTTAGGTTAGACATTAGGAAAAACTTCTACAACCAAAAAGGTTGTTAAGGATTGGAACAGGCTGCCCAGAGAGGTGGTTGAATGACCATCCCTAGAGGGATTTAAAAGCCATCTAGATAAGGTGCTCAAGGATATGGTGGAGAAGTGGGCCTGGCAGAGATAGATAATGGTTGGACTCAATGTTCTTAAGGTCCTTTTCAGCCATAGCAATTCTGTGATTCTGTGATTCTGTTACTTCAAATATGTAACACCAATCTGTACATCAAGCAATACCAGAGCCATGAGGACACGAGCAGTCTTATATTGCCTTAAGTGGCTTCATCTAGGACCACCTTTGTGTCCCCATCCCAGGAACACAGGAGCCCCATTCCACCTCACTCCTGAGAGACCTGGCTCACTCACTCACTGGCATTTCCATCTGGGCCTGCCTTGTCACTTTGCATTTGTATGGTGATGACCATATGGCTGCAGGGGAGTTTAGGGGAGGGAAGGGTTGGGGGAAGGGATGAGGGACCCTGCTTTAGGTCACTAACCTTTGCTTGGGTGTTTGTGGTGAGAGTATGGCCCACGATAGTACTGCAGCCATCATTTTCTGGCTTGCTGCAGTCCACTCATGTCGTGCTTCTTCAATTAATGCATTCATCTTATTGCATTAGCTATGTAGTGACGTTTGTCCTGCAGACTATTTGAAGGCATGGGATATAGTTGGGTATATTCTGACCTATACTGAACTGAATTTAGATGTGGATTTGAATGTTTCTGTTTTCATGTTGAATTTTCCAAAGTTGATAATTGGATTTTCTGTTATTCCATCTCGCATCAGATTTTGAACTGAATTTCTCAGTAATGTAAATGAGAAGACAAAATAAGAAAATGATCCTTAACAGAAAGTAAGTATTCTCAACTATGTCAAGACTGATCTGAACTGGAAGTTAAGATTTTGATTGTTTGAAGAACTTGTGTTTCAGAAGAGTTTTCACTTAGTCCATCAGATATCTTCTGGGACTTCACAGTTTTTAGTCTATTTGTCTGCATATCTGTAGTTACTATAATGAACTTATTTCACGTTTGATTATTTTTCATGATGGTTATCCACCATGTCTGATGTTGTTAAAAAAAAGAGTACAAGTGCTTAAAAAGTGTGATAGATGTGCAAACACCAAGGAAGCAAAAAAAGGTAGCATAAAGATTGAGCGATGTTACAGCTGTTTCTAAGTCTTCTGATATGATCTGGTTTTCCTAAAGTAATTTTTGAATGACACAGGACAAAGATCAAATGTCAGGTATTAAAAGTCAAAAAACCTCATCAGTTATGGTTATATCATTTAATTAAATACATATTGATAATAAGTAGCTCTTTAAAGATGGCAAGCTAGATATTGAATGTCCTGCACTTTTCCCCAAATAAGACACAAACAATGGAATTAAGAAAGAAACAGCTATTTCAGATCTTCAGTAAGGTTTTATGAAGTAACCTTTTATGTTATTCATAACATTTATGAAATAACACACAGAAATAACATTCTGTGTGTATTTATGTCTCTAAATGTGTTTTAACCTTCTCAGACACTTTCTTCTAAGTAAGGTTGAAGAGCATAGGTCTGAAATACATCAAATTTCTTAAGATGTGGTGAAAACGTATACTGAGATGTGTTTGAGAGAGACTTTGAGTAGTGTCTCTAGTGTAAGAAAGAGGTACATATGAACTCATACCTCTGGAACCAGTAAAGAAACCTAGAGTATTCAACTTCAGGAGACAAATCTATATCTTTGAGTGCATATGGAGAATGTTTCTAAGCCACCTTTTGAAAACATAACTAACTAGATTGCTGCTTGATTTCTTTCATGTATCAAGTTATTTCAAGCTCCTGTAGACCAGTAAATATGTTTTTGCCTTTGCTCTTGGCAGGCTCTGGCTGGTCCAGGGCTGGCCTGGGCTGGGTTTATCAGGTGCCGTGTGGCCAAGTGCTCATTGTCCAGCCTGTCTGAGTTCCAGTTCTGTGAGTGCTGCCAGAAAAAGGGTTGACAGCCCCAGGCAGTCACTGCCAGACAAATGGACCCTGGGCAATCCTGAGGGTCTGTGAGGCAGCTTTCACTCCTTCCCTGAGAGCAAGAGGAAGGAAGCAGATGGAGATTGGATCAGTATGTTTATAAAAAGGAATCCAAGTGACTGAGAAGGAAGAAACATCCATCATGAGTTGATACCGATCCTGGTGAAGACCTCAGGATATTGGTGAATTACCGTGAGAGCTCTGACCTCTGTCCTTAAGGAAGACTGGACCTGTCAACCTTGGGACCTAGAGGGACTTTAGAAGGTTGAGCACAACACCAGAGAAAATTGGTAGAGATTTGTATGTTTCTGTAGGACTATTTTAAGGGTATTATTAATGAGGGTCTGCTGTACAACTTGGACAAGTAACTATACTACAACTGGGAAAATAATTTTCATTAGATGTACTCTAGATTCTTATCCACATGTGCTTATATATATGGTATGTTTCGGTTTTGCCTATAACAATATATTGAGTATAATAGGCACTGGAACAGGCTGCCCAGGGAAGTGGTGGTGTCACTATCCCTGGAGGTGTTAAAAAAACAAGTAGATGTGGCTCTTTGGGACATGGTCTAGGGGTCAGAGAGGTGTTGGGATGAAGGCTAATCTTGATGATCCTAGAGGTCTTTTCCAAACTAAATTATTCTAAGATTCTGTGATTCTAATTCTTTCTTTACTTAAAGTTTGTAGAAGCACTTCTGACTTTAGACGAAATAATAGTGTCAAGTCCTTTGTATCATCCCAGGAAACTGGCAAGAACTGCTTGCCACAAACCCATATAGGTTTTCAAACAGATTGGGAAGGACCTCTAGAACTAATCTACTTCAGCTGTGCTTGAAAAAGGCTGCTCAGGTCCTTACCCAGTCGTTCTGAATATCTTCAAGGATGGAGATTTCACAGCCTCTCTGGTCAACTTGTGTTACTGTCTGACCACTCGCCAGAGTGAAAAATTTTGTGTAATATTTCATGAAGAGCAACAATTTTTACCAAAAAAGTATGATTTGCAAAATTTTACTTCCCCTTCCTTTGGACTATCTGAGGATTTGGAGAGAAGGCAAGAGGATGCAAAGGAGAATGAAAGAAGGTAGAACATAAAGAAATTAATACTGTTCTCTGAGTCCTTCTTCATATACCATTGTTGTGGTTTAAGCCCAGCTGACAATAAGCACCGCATGCTACTTGCTTACTCCTTCCTCCCCTGTTGGAGTGAGGAGGAGAATCAGAAGAAAAAGGTAAAATTTTGTGGACTGAAGTAAGAACAGCTTAATAGGACAACAGGAGAGAAGAAACAATAACAACAATAATACTAAGAAAAGAATATACAAAGTGAGTGATGTGCAATGCAATTGCTCACCACCCAGAACCCAATGCTCAACCTGTTCCTGAGCCACAATCCTCAATCTCCTTGGCCAGTTCCCCCAGTTATGTACTGAACATGATGTCCTATGGTATAAAATATTCCATTGGCTTGTTTTGGTCAGCTGCCCTGACAATGATCCCTCTCACCTTGTGAAAGGGAGATCCCTCCCTTTTTTTCTTGTGAAAATTAACTCTATTCTAGTTGAAGCCAGGACATCTGTGTGGTTCCCTGGACTTCCTGCAGTCTGTACTGGGGACCTCAAAGACAGTATTGCAGATGTATGTTGGTACCAAACAAATGGGAAAGAAACGGACTTCAGGATGACTCTATGAGAGTTAAAACTGAAGACATTTATTAACAGAAATGGCTGTGTTTTATAAACTCCAGGCCCCTAGGGGTTGACCCCTAGTGCTGTCTATCAGAAGGCTGCTAAAAGCAATTAGCACAAAGCGGTGTCCTGTTACTTCTTTGAAGATGCTAATTGGTCAGTGATCAAGGTGTCTGACTTCCCACTGATGTGCTCATCTGTTGCTAGGTTTCCGCAGTGGAATGTGTTTGCCAAGTTTCTTATCTCTACTGGCTCTCAGAGACTGCCTAACCTAAAAGCTTCTCAGCGTTGCTCAAGGTTGCTTTAGGAAAACATGATCTGCTGCTCAAAGTTAGCTTCTAAGTCCTCAGGCCAGCTGTGGACTCCCACAGAAGAAAATAACAAGTGATCAGAATTTCATTCTTCATCAAAGTTGGGTTTTTTTAAATTTATTTTGCAAATATACTAAGCAGCTTTGTCAAGAAATCTATATCAATTCATGCTATAGTTACCTGGAATGAAACCTTTGCTATTTCAGTTACTCCTTCCCCAGTAAAATATGTTACTGAGTCAACTTCTTCATTCCTACAAATCTAGAAGTAAGCAGAAAAAAATCAGTTGTGTTTAGCCACTACTGTGGTATCAATGGTAGAGTTCTGAACTGATGTACACATTCTAAACTATGCTGGTTTCTACCAAGTCATGGAAAATTGCATCATGAAGAAATTTCCTTGCCTTTGTCATAATGGTGGTACTGTTGTTTTTTAGTCTTCTGTCACTTCTGGGCACTGAAGCAGAAGGTAGTTAAGGCTGGGTGGTGTTTTTTAATTGCAGTGAGAGTTCATTGCACAGCTTCGGAGATGCCTCAGCGAAGATTCATGTCTTGGTTAGATGATCAGTGTATTTGCAGCAAATAGTTGCACTGTGACCAAGGAGCTAAGTTATAAACTATAGGTCCTCTTTTTGGAGATTTAATAATCATCACCTCCTTGCTTTTACCAAGATGTTATTGGTAAACCACAATTTGGAAAGCAGCATACAGCTTTGCTTTGATATTTGAATATTTGTTCCTTCAAGGCTGAATCCAAGGGAAGAGGAATCCATAAGACCAGAAGACTTGGAAATCTGTTCCTCTGTCACCCTGGCAGCATTCAGAAAGCTGTTAATGAACCTTGCTCTTCTGACAACTTAAAATTTCTGTCTGATTTTCAGCCTAAATGTATTAGTAGCCAGTTCACACTAAATTGTTCTTTTGCCAACATTGCCTTTTGCCATTAGCCTCATTCTTTGTATATACCCACAAGTATTTATAGACAATAGTTTTAGGTGGTCACAGGCTTTTAGAGGTTAGGCTGAACAAGCTGGATCTTTCTGGTTTTCCTTTGTAACACGGACTTTCCCTTCTAATCATCTTGTCACCTGCCTCAGCTTGTGTTCATCTTTCCTAGACTTGAGGAACCAGAAATGTGCATACATTAGCTGAGGAGTTAACGTCAGTGCCTTTGGCAAAGAGAAAACTTTCCCTATCACTACCAGAAATAATGGCTAAGTCTCTACTGAGCAGTAAAATAGTCCAGAACCAGCCTCTTTCTCTCAACACAAGTATCAGGATAGAGCTTGTGTCCCTACATTCTTTTCTTCTAGGATGAGATTAATTTATCAGCCTTGCCTATGGGAATAGGCTCTGGCCTACACCGCTTCACATCTATTTCCCTGGGCGTTACAAAAGGTGATGCTGGCCCTCACAGGCCAAATCTAAGCCACCAGCTGTGCAACATTAGATGGCATGGACACCAGAACAGGTCAGGCTCTGCTCCTGTTCAGCTAACTAGTATTAACCCCACCTCTGTGGCTACGGCTGCTGACACTGCTGCTTGACACTGGTAGTTCACAGGCATGCTGTGACTCAGTCTTACATGATGATCATGTCATCCTCTGTTTATGAACTCCTGGCTTATACTTTGTATTATCTCCTAAGCATATGAATTTACAATTCATAGTGAATTTCATCCCATTTTATTACTTCTGCTTTTGAGGTCATGTAAGGTTTTTTTTTTATAGTATCTATACTCCTCTGCTGATAGTACCTTCGTGTCCTCAGCAGGTTTTAGGAGTACACGCCAATGTTTTGTGCCTAAGTTGTTAATGAAAATAGTAGATTAAACTGATCTTTAGATCCTCTCTGAGAGAGTCTGCTAGTAATCTGCTATAGCTCCTGTGAATGCAAATGTTGAACTTTGTTCTTTAGATTCTTTAGCCATCTTACATTTCCTGCCTTTCTATTCCTTATCAGTTTTCCATATGGCGCTATGCTCAGTGGTTTTATGAACACTCAATACATTTAGCTTAGGACTTTACATTTTCCAGAAAATGTCTTATTTAGGTCTCTGTTTTTGCACCTGTAGAACAAGTCCAGGACAACACAAAGGCACAGCTAGATGTTAAGTCTTTTAAGATTTTTAAGTCTTTTAAGTCTTCACAGTTAAGTCTTTTACTTCTTACATTTTTTTTTTTTTCTACCAAATCAGCTTCTTCCTTCTCTTCCTCTACCTGATGGCATCTACAAATAATTTTATAATAACTCATTTTATTTTAAAAATTCTATATATTTTACCTGAGCCGAAGATATTTGGCCAATACTATTGCCTGCAGAAATTATATATTTACCTCTAAATTAACTGCAAATGTTGTTATGGAATTGCAGTGTCACTGGGCAACATAAAGAAACGTATTCTTAAAACCAGTAAAGGACATATTTCTGTTTTGCTAATGGGAAACTGAGATATAAAGCTGTTAAAAGCCATTTTAATTTAATACAGAAAGTCTTCCAAATCTCTTCTAAGACTGTATTCTTCTCAGCAAGAAAGATCCTAAACACATTGTCAACGATGCTCACCGTTCGAGCCTCAAATGTTGAAGATTTATACTGCCATGCACTGTAGCTCAGGAATTAAGAGAGTTACCAAACAAATACTCTTAAATATAGTTTGCAAAATAAGTTGTTTGTACAAATTTCAAAAGCATTAAAAAATATGTAAAGTCTAATGGCTAACTCACAACAACTTATTTGCTTGGCTGACCTTGAGAACAAATCCACTTAGAAGAAGTTAGATAAGACTGTTTCACAGCTGTTTGGTTTTTGCTATCTCTGATAAGGTTGCCAACATGAAGATACTTTGACTATTGCTAGGAGCTGGTATATGACCACTACTAATTTTCTTCAAATAAGACATTTCACAAGGTAATAATTTACAGTCATTTCCAACTGATTTCTCAAAAATCTTTAGTGGTTTTGAGCTCATCTAAATCACTGTCTCTTTTTTCTTATTCCAGTTTCTAACCCACTACATTTTTCACCCCCTTTGCTTTTTAAAGTGAGGAAATTGGGAAAACTTATTGAAACTTATAATTTGCAATTTGTGCATATAGTTTCCTGCATGCCCTTTCCCAGCTGTCATTTTATTTGCCTTCTTCAGAGCAATATTCCTTATCTTAAAATGAAATTAATTTACTCTTTAATCTGTTTTTGTCAATCTTGGTTTCTCCTCTTCTTAGATAATTTCTTCCTCTGTGTCTCCATTTACTCAATGAAATTTCAACTCTGTTCACCAATGTACGTTTTTTCTCTGAGCATTTGGAAAAAGTTCTTAGCCTTTTCACTTGTGTGCTCCACTATAATAAACTTTCATTTGAAATACCTGTAGTGGGTCTGGCTGATCTGGTTTTCCCCACAGCTGCAGTGTTTTTGTGCTGGGAGCTAGAAGGGTGTTGATAACACTCCCATGTTGTGACTGC
>JAVSBS010007354.1:0-10998 GCA_033124195.1 Coracias cyanogaster
GTCTAGTGGTCATGGTAGTGTTGGGTTGACAGTTGGACTTGATGATCTTAGAGGTCTTTTCCAACCTTAATGATTCTTTGAAAGACCTGGGAGGGTTTCCCGTAATGTCCCAGCTGCCCAGTGGACACGACTCACCCCTCCCAAACACACACTCACTCTTTGCTCTCGTGGGCATTGGTCTGCGGCACCGGCTCTGTCAGCCTCATCTCAAACTCATTGCACCTCAGCGGCACCTCCTGGTAGTGGGTGATGAGGTCGTAGAGGCTGTCGAATACCAGGTTGTCCGTCAGGAAGAACTTGGGGCTGCCAGCATCCTGCCGTGAGTGGATCCGGCAGTGCTGCACCTTCCCGTTGCGCCTGCAGAAGAGGAAGGGGGTAAACTGGGGTTGTCCATGGAGATTTTACACCTGCCTCAGGCACAGCTCCAGCCTGGACACTGCATTCCTGCCCCACAAGAGACCCACTGAGCAAGGGTCCCAAGAGACTTGACCCTTCTGCACTGGGACAGTGAGTTGATGTGATGCTGGGGTACAGAAAAAGGGGACAAACCTGCTCACAGACCACTGGGGAATGGGACCCCACCACGGAACATGGTGTCAAGATGAACACTACCTCAAGAGCAACACCAAGCAGCAGGCTGGTGCCTGTGGCCCTCACCAGAAGGACAGAGTGTAGTCTCCAACAAAGGTCTCGCTCTCTCTGACGAGGAAGGAGCCGTCAGGGGCCCCCGTCTCAATGCAGTACTCCGTCAGCAGCCGCTCTGCGATATGCCGTCCGTCGCGTCCCGCTCCCAGCTTGCCATGAAACCACTTCTCCGTGGAGTGAAGCTCAGTGCTGTTGCTCACCTGGCAGGGGGAAAAAACACAATGGTGGGTTACTGAGGGCAGGCTCATGGTGCCAGAATCTGCTCTGCTCAGGGGTCTTCCAACCAGCACCAAGGAGTTGCTGAAGCAGCTCCCACCCTCCCCACCACAGGATCTCCCCCTGAAATCGGCTGGCAGTGGAGATGCTCAGCTCCTTGGGCAGTCAAGGCCTTTCTCTAGGGGAACAACTCACTATCATGCAACAACTCACCTCCTTCTGCTCTTCTTCATCCTCGTTTCCTTGATCACTGGTTGTCTCCCCAGAGTAATAGATCTTGCTGCTCGTCAGGACAAAGTAATGTGGGTTCCACTCCTGCAAAGAAACAAACTCTGGGCAAAGAGACCCCCTGAGGAAGCACCAAGCTGGCCCACCACCCATCCGTGGGATCACCTCTTCCTGATCAGCACAAGCAGTGAGGGGTGATCGGGTTTGTGAAGGACAGCGACCAACAACACTGATCTCAGTGGAGTCACAGGAGCTTCCAAGACATCCCCCAGATCCAAAGCACAGATTTATCAGTAGCAAAAACCCAGCATGTGATAGGTCTCACATACGAAGTGACTGCAGACCACACTGCAAACACATCAGCACGTATTAATAGGAGGTGACCAAATGAAGAGCAAATCAATGCAAAAAGAAAGCACTCTGCATGGATTCAGCATGGGGGCAACCAGAGGTGAGGACCTCAGATGTGGTGATGCAGCTTTACCATTGCACCTTCCTGTTCTCCAAAAATCTGTTGGGTTCACACATGCTTTTGCCTGGCAGATCCTCAGAAAAGCAACCCAGCTGAAGGAGCAGACTGTACGTAAGTGAATGCACACAGCCAAATGACTGCTCAGCGCTTTACAAAGCAGAACGCTTCTTTAGGTGTGTGACATGTAGGCACTTGGTCCAAGGCAGGCAGGTCTAGAAATGCAGGCCACCACTAGAACTTACTGCAGCAAGAGATAATAGGCTACAGGGATTACACAAGAGCAGCTGCAGTGCCTCGGCCCACAGCTCCTCTAGCTTAGCCTTCTCCTCTAACAAGGGCCAACAGGATATGTCTAGGGAAGAGCACAGGAGAGAGCCAGTATAGAAACTCTACCAGCCTTCAGAGACTCCTGAGAAACAGGACAGACTGATGGTCTCTTGGATCATTTACACCACAGCCCTTCCTTCCAGCACAACACTGTGCCTTAGAATCGTAGAACTGTTTTGGTTGGAAGAGACCTTTAAGATCATCAAGTACAACCATTAACCCAGTACTTCCAGGTCATCACTAAACCACGTCCCTCAGCACCACACCTCCATGGCTTTTCAATCCCTCCAAGGATGGGGACTCCACCACTGCCCTGGGCAGCCTGGAACAGTCCCTGACAAGCCTTGTGGGGAATAAATTTTTCCTCATGTCCAACCTAAACCTCCTCTGGTGCAACTTGAAGCCATTTCCTTTTGTCCGATCACTTGTTCCTTGGGAGAAGAGACTGACCCACACCTGGCTCCAATCTCCTTTCAGGGAGTTATTGAGAGCAAGAAGGTCTCCCCTGAGCCTCCTTTTCTCCAGGCTGAACAACCCCAGGTCCCTCAGCCACTTATCACAAGACTTGTCCTCTAGACCCTTCTCCAGCTTCGCTGCCCTTCTCTGGACATGCTCCAGCCCCTCAACGTCCTTCTTGGAGTGAGGGGCCTAAAACCGAACCCAGTGTTTGAGGTGTGGCCTCACCAGTGCCAAGTACAGGGGTCAATCCCTGCCCTAGCCAATGGAGCCTTACGGTTACCATGTCTCTTACACACCCCACAGAGCAGGGCCAGGATGACAGTGGCAGAGAGAGACATACATGATTGATGGGGTCTTCCAGGTAGAGGATCCCATTCTTGATAGAGTTGCTGATGTCATTCTCTGAATACATTACAGACGTGGGTAGCTCCTCATAAGCACTGCCCTCTGCCAGCTTCTTGTGCTGTGGAATGAGACAGCGGGTCAGGCACCTTGAGAGGAGTAGGCGCCCAAAAAGCAGCATGGATTGCCTGGTGAACAACCCCAAAATTCTAGACTGCACTGGGTTCCTCTGAACTCAAAGGACTAAGGTAAGACCCATGCCACAGAGATTATCAAACGCCACTGAAGTCCCACCCTTTCTTCCCAGAGGTGATTTCTGCAGCAGAAATACCAACATCCCCCAAGCTCCAAAGAAAGGCAGCACCCAGCTGCTGAGCCCCTTTCCCAAGCAGCTCCTCTGAAGCAAGAAAATTCTTTGTCTAGATTTCTTTTTAGCATCAAGTTTCCACTTCCACCCCAGGAACTGTCAAGCCCTTCCAGAGGTAAGTGGCTACCCTTGGTCCCACATCCTCACTCCACCTGTCCCCACTCTCTCCACTTAGGAGCCTTGCTGGAGAAGGGAGTTCACCTTGATGAGAATCTTCCTCTTGAGCTGGTTTGGAGAGGGAAGACCATCAGCAGAAATGTCCACTGGTTTGGTCAAAAGCATGTCCCCAAAGACCTTCTTGAAATTCTGCGCCATATTCCTCTGTTGAGCAATGCTGCAGTGGTCCTCAATGGACAGAATGACGGGGAAACTGGGAGAAGGAAAAAAGCTGTCAGAAACAGCGCAGTGTCTGGAGGGAACCAATGCCTTCAGAGCTCTGTTTCAAAACCTGGTCTCTGTACCCTCAAAGAGCACGTTACATCCACAGCAATCTGTACTATCTTGAGCATTCAATGGAACCACCCACAGCAAGATGTCCCCACTGCTGCTGGCAGTGAGTTGAGTAGGACAGGCAAACTGCTGGGCTTTACCCAAAGCCTTCCCTCCCACAACTTTTCTCTGGGAGAAATCTCCCTTTGGCTGGGAGACACACCACCACACTTTCTTCCCACCGAATCCCAGGCATGTAGTCTCGTGCCAGATCTCAGGATGAAGGTGGGCTTCACTTTGCTACACCCTCAGCTCTACACACTCTCTGCCTGCCTGGCAACTCTCCTAGCTGAAGTCCAGGTCCCCGCTGTACTCACTCAGAGGTGACAAAGGCATGCTCCTTGATAGTGACCAAGACATCAGAGAACTTGATCTTAGTGGTTAAGGTATGTCCGTGGTAGATGACTGGCATGCCATCAGGACCATCCCAGCAATCCACTGAAAGAGACCACAGGGAAAACTTAGCCCAAAGGCTGGAATACAGGAAAGGTGTGGACATGAGATGAACTGAACTATGCGCTGCTGGGAACCATGCTGGATGGTAAAAAAGGAGTGAGGTGAAAGTCCTTATCTTTCTGGGGGACCAAAAGCTCTGGCACATATCACCCAGTCTCACAAGGCCAACCTCGTCAGCCCTTTCAGCACATCATGGTGACAGTGCTGCCACAGACACGTCAACCTTTAGCCCTGCCTTCCACGCAAAGCCTTCCTTGACCACCACAAGCTATCGTGATGACACAGACAGAAGTGCCAGCTCCAGGTACTCACATTCGATGCAGCGGCATCCCATGCGCAAGCAGCGGGCGTATGCCTCCAGTGAGGACTCACTCGAGAACTGATCCCCCGTCAGGTACCTTTCACATGAGAGAAGACATCAGCAAAGCAACCACATCTACTAGGGGCTTTTAAACCCCTCCAGGGATGGGGACTCCACCACTGACCTGCACAGCCTGGGCCAGCCCTTGACAACCCTTTTGGGGACAAAATTTTTCCTAATATCCAACCTAAACATCCCCTGGGGCAACTTGAGACTGTTTCCTCTTGTCCTATCACTTGTTCCTTGGCAGAACAGTCCCTTAAATTTGATCCTTTAAATTTGGGCTAAGGTGCTGCCACTGCATCCCATGAATGGGGAGCTCAGAGTCTGTCTGCAAAGAAAGCAGCTCCTGCAAGGTTCTTCTGGCAGCAGAGGAGGAAAATGGCCAATTTCAGCCTGCCAGGTTTTTATCACATCTGTCCTTAGAGGCTGTGGAAGATGACATTGCTAATGGTAAGAAATTGCCAGAGTTGACAGCCTGGGATCTGAAAGCACAATCTGTGCAGATGTGTGTTGCTGACAATGTTTGAGTAAAACATTGATGATTAAATAATGGGGGGAGGACTGGGGCTCCAAGAGGACAGTACTCTGATGTACTGACCCTGGTTTGGAAAAGCCTACACGACCCATCTACCCATGGGTAGGTGCCCCATCCCTGTAAACATTCCAGGTGAGGTTGGACGGGGTTCTGAGCAACCTGCTGTAGTCGCAGATGTCTCTGCTCACTGCAGGAGATTGGACTAGGTGACCTTTAAATGTCCCTTCCAACCCAAACAATTACATGATTCTATGATTGGGCAAAATGAGGAGAATCCCACACTGGCACAGGGGAAGGGGACGCTGGGAGTGGACAGGTGGAGAGAGCCATCCCATAGTCCTTACGTGTTGTGTGAGGAAGAGATCCAGTAATGGGAGAGGGGGTTGTTCATGTTCTCCGGACACACCGTGTCAAGCTGCGAGTTCCAGATGCTGTTCTCTTTGGAAAACAGGAAGGTGAGAAACTGCTCAGGAAGAAACAGAAGCGTGTTAATGATGCAGAGGAGCTGGGTGCTGTGGTTAAGCTTCACACACATCTCACCCTCCAGGTCAGCAGCTATGGAGCAGGTAGCTATTTTCCAAGCTCAGCACAAGCCTGGTCAGAGGCAACCAAGACAGCACACAGCTACCTGACCCAGCGTGCTCAAGTAACCACAGCTCAGGCATTGCCACCTCTCCTCTGAGCTGTACCTGAGACCTGAGCACAAATCCTCTGACGCAGCTGGAGACAAATAAATTGTTCTGTATTTTATCTAGCAGCTCACATGGCAGGCAATAGCTCACTAAGGCCATGGGGGTCAAGGGACCTTTTCAGGGGATTCAGTCCAGAGTGCCAGTGACATGGTCATCTCCATTTTTTTTTCTTTTGTTTTCAGCTCTTCTTGCTTTGAAAAGATCCTTACATGCCCCAAGGAGACATCAAGCCAAATGCAGCCCCTTTCCTCCCCTGAATGAACTGCCTGATGACCACTCCCAGCTGCACACATCCACACAAGAAGAGAGCCCAGAAGTTACTCCCTTCGTCAACCAGCTCTTGTGCAACACGGTGACCCACCACGTTCATCTCATGTAGCAATGAAGCTTACAGGAGCTGGGATCCTTTAAGCACAGGCACCCCGCAGCGAAGACACCGGCAGCAGCTCTCACATCACCGCACACATCACACCAGGGATGTCACGCCCTACTCCACCCCACACACACTAGTATTCAAGGTGTCTTACTTCATCCAGGGAGAAGTAAGGCTCGTCAATCTCCCTCAAAGGGTCTCTCAGGAAGTTGAACATGAATTCCTGTACCTGAAGGATATCTGCAGCCCAGAGCTCCTGCAAACCCCAAGAGAGACATGAAATAAAAAAGAAACCATTTCAGAAAGTATTACTCAAACCATATGCAACTCATCCAACTAGAAGCTTTAACCATTAAGGAGGCAGTTTTTAATGCCAGACCATCTCTGCCAGGAACGCAACTGTGAGCGCAAATGCTGGATAACATGCAACTGCAGAAATCTGCCCTGTTTCCAAGTGATCTTCATTTTCTCAGTGCTACTCATTTTCCTTTCTGATAGCTCCTCTGCACACATCTGCCATCCCTCCTCCTTTGGCAGCAGAAGCCAACTCAGCTTCCTTTTGCTTCTCTTCCTCCCTGGGTGTCTTTCATTAGGCCACCATCTGCGTCTCTTTGCTGGTCAACTCTCCACTCACTGCAGAGCATGGGCAGGGAGGTGGTAGTGGGAGATGGGGAGGATGGTGCAGAGCAGGAGGCCCCATGCTCTCACACAGGACATGGCAGTGCTTTAACAAGCCAGCCCTGTCCTCTTGGAGAAGGAGACCAGCAATGAGATGGGAGCCTGGCAAGAGTCAAAATAAAGGGTCTGCACAGCCCACAATTGGCTGCTTGTGCCCACATGCATGTCCAAGCATGCATGGTGTGCTTGCTGAAGGACCTAAGATTGCTTTTAAATGGAAAGGTCAGCAATCAAATTGATAGGCTGCTCCTCAGGAGCTGCTGAGACCTCCTGAGCAGACGGCATGGACCGTGATGCTGCTGTAAACCTTCAGTACCAGCCAACGTTACAGGGACAGGGTAAATCTCCACTGATCAGTTCCTCCCTCATGGGACCTCCACTCCTCTCAGATCTGCTCTTAGTCCCTTTTCCAATCAGGGTGCCTGGCTGAGGCCAGGTTTACCCTCACCACCACTTCCTCTGAATCACCTCCTGCTCCAGGAATGATGTGCTTAGGCTACTGCTGCGGCAGGCAGAGTACCCCATGAGCAAATCATCCCAGCTCCAGGACAATGCCACCCCTGAAGTACCAGATCCCTACTAATACCAGTGCCTGTGTCAAACTCACCCTCTGGTACTCCAGCAAGAAATTCTGCAACTCCAGCAGTGACACCCTGAAGTGCTCAGACCTTTCTCCACCCCTGAAAAACAGAGAGAGAGAATCTTCAGTCACTCATGCAGAACATCACGACCAACTATTACTGGCAGCAAGTGAGATGCCACCTGAAACCACTATGGCACACACAAGATGTGCCCCGAGCAAGCAGCACTGCAAGAGCAGAGCAGGGCAAGCAGAGCGGGCCAAGGAGGACACGACAGCCCACACACAGCAGCTGAGATGATACATCCACATCTCAGAGTCAGGGACTGCTCCGGGAGCAGTCCAGGATTCAAACTGCCAAGGGTACAACAACATGAAGCTCTGGTGAAGGGTCAGCAGCAAAAGGCATCAGAGGGCCTGATATGCACACACACACAAAAAGAAAAATAGAGGGTCTGGCTTGTACAGAAGTGAAAAAGGACCAAATAGATGCAGGGTAGTCAAGGGGTGATTGCAGACAGGACAGAGCTACAGGCATCCAGAGGACATGGACTCCTGGAGGCAGGGCAACGAAAGAAAGATGGAATTGTTTGTAGCTCATCTCAAGAGACTTGTCCATGCACGCACCAAACCGCAATCGACAGCCAAGGGCCATGCTGGGAACTAACACCAGAAAACCCAGAAATGGACTGGGCAGTGCTGGCTGCCCTGGGCAGAGGGATAAACTAGATGGTCTGCCGAGGTCCCTGCCAAATCTTTTTTTTTCTATAGTTAAAAAAGAGAGGAAACTATGGGGAATTACCTGCACAAGTTAACAAGTCTTTCACTCTTCAGCTTCCGTGTCCAAATTCAAGCTCTTTTTACCACAGCTGGGCTGCACACAGGGCAGGGAAGGGCACATCCAACAATGGCACCACAGGCACTGCCTGCACAGTTCCTGGCATTGTGGCCAACCACCACCAACCATGAGGATAACCTTTGGAGATGGCTCAAGGTCTGATTACTTCATGTAAACCGACTGTTTTTGGAGGCAACTGACCTGAGTTAGATCTCAGTGGGAGGTCTGAGAGGAAGAGAACCCTTCCTGACCTGAGCTGAAGTGTCTACAGCACGGTGTCTATTCAAAATGCAAGCAGTGAGGTGGCAAGCAAGTGGTGTAAAGCACTTCTCCTCCCCAGCATGCTGCTGCAGACACCAAAGCATGTTATGGAGCAAAAGAGAAGAGCCCCTTCCCCAGCAAATACAGAGAATTATGTACCTTTCTAGGAATGGGACATCCATCTGTAGAGGAAGAACCACAAGCATTAGAGTCATAGAATCACAGGCTGGTTTCGGTTGGAAGAAATCTTCAAGACTCATCTAGTCCAACCCCCCTGCAGTGAGCAGGGACATCTGCAACTAGGGCAGGTTGCCCCATCCAACCTCACCTGGAATGGTTCCAGGGATGGGACATTGACCACCCCTCTGGGCAAACTGGGCCAGAGTCTCACTACCCTCCGTGTAAAAAATTTCTTCTTTCTCTCTAGTCTAAATCTCCCTCTTTTACTTTAAAATCATCACCCCTTGCCCTGGTGCAACAGGCCCCTATAAAAAAAATCTGTCCCCATCTTTCATGTAGTCCCCTTTAACTACTGAAAGGCCACAAGAAGGTCTACCTGGAGCCTTCTCCAGGCTGAACAAGGCCAACTCTCTCAGCCTGGCCTCACAGCAGAGGGATTCCAGCCCTTGTATCATTGCTGGGGCCTCCTCTGGCCCTGTTCCAACAGGTCCATGTCTCTCCTGTGCTGAGGACTCCAGAGCTGCCCCAGCACTGCATGGGGGGTTGCCTCAGAGCAGAGCAGAGGGGCAGGATCCCCTCCCTCGCCCTGCTGCCCATGCTGCTGGGGCTCCAGCCCAGGTTATGGTTGCCTTCTGGGCTGCAAGTGCATGTTGTCAGCTCAGGTCCAGCTTCTCATCCAACAGTACCCCCAAGTCCTTGTCCACAGGGCTGCTCCCAATCCCTTCATCCCCATTCAATCTCACTAATGTATGTGAAAGCACAGATTGATTGAGAAGGTAACGAGGACAGCAAGCCAGCACTGTGCAGCTGTGCCTTCCTACACCCATTGCTCACACACCACCTCCCTCATCCCCAGCAGCCCTGTGCTAACTAGCCTAGAGCAGTAACTTCTTTATCCCCTGCCCTCCCTGGCCCAGGGGTAGGAGACAAGAGCTATGGGCTAAGGGCAGCAGGGTTAAAAAGGCAATTAAGGGGGAATGCCTAGTAACAAATATGGTCTTTGCCTCCCCTTCCCGGCCCTGGAGAATTCAGCTCTTACCATTCTCTGGGCGCTGAACATCAGGGTGCGGTAGAGCTGTGCAAACTGCCCATATGTGATGTCTCCATTCCTCTGCTCCACGTCCTGTGGCACAAAAAAACCAACCCAGAGGTCAACTTTGCATGGCCCAAGGAGTGTTTCTTCCCACCAGGATTCCAGGGGTAAAAAGGAGGAGGAAAAGTCCAAAGCCTGGCCAGACTTTGCCTCCTACCTCTGCCCATCTCTGCTGGGGTCAGCGGGAACCCATAGTGCCCAAGACACCAACACATCCTAAACCGACTTACATGATTCCCCAAGCTCATCCCACATAAAGGCATTACAGTGATGATTAAAAAGCAGTTAAAAAGTTACAACAGGATCATTTTAATTTTTTGTTTGCAGAGAGTATCTGAAGCATCTGGAAACTGCAAGACCTGAAGCATGTCCTCTCCTTTGGATACGCCACTCCTTGGCCTCAGAGTTCAGTGCAGGTGGAAATGGCTGGTCATCACAAGATGACCCTTCACTCCTGGGTCCACCATGACACTGGCAGATCTGGCTGCCTGTCACCTGGTGGCAGTGGGATGCAGGACTTGGGATGTGGGATCTGAGATGCTAGCCTCACTGCCTCTCCTCCTGCGCCCTACCCAACCAGCACAAAGCCCATGACCAGAGCCAGGAGCAATGTGGGGAGCGGGGGAGGCAGGGTGGGGCAAAGAGAGGGTGCTGGCCACAAACGGGCCAGGGTGCGGCACCCAGTGGGAGCTGGCACCTCTTCAGTCACTGCCGTGGGTGGGGGCGCTCCCAGGAAAGACTGGGAGCCTCTGCAATATGCAAACGCGCTGTGGGAGTGTAACCACCACCAGGTTTTGCTCAAAGGCAGGCAACAGGCTGCTGAGGGTCTCCAGTGCTAACCAGGAGAGCCCAGGCATCACACTCACCGTGAGTCTCTCCCGCAGGAACCTCATGTTGGGGACTCGGTAGTTGACCTGAGACAGCATGTTCTTCAGATCCTTGGCGGAGATCCTGGCTCGGCAGGGGAAAGAGGGGAAACACATTCAGGAGGTCTGGGATGGAGAGGTCTCACCCTGGGACCACGACACCACATGCACCAAGCAGCTGTGCCCAAAGGGGCATCAGCTCCAACACACAAGGACAGATGCGCAACCCCAGAAGGATGCTGGGGTTGGGATCAAAGGCAGAAGAACATTTTCCACCCCGATGAACTCTGCATGTACACTGAATATGGGGAGCAGAGAGGGGTGCTTGCATCCCAGTGGGAACTGCAAACACCGCTCCTGCAAGCTCCCAGCACTGCAGGGCGAGTCCCAGCATCCTCAGCTCACTGGAGCTGATGCTGCAATGGGCACACAGCACCTACTGCTTTATGGGAACAACTGAGGATAAGCATTTATCAAGGATCTGTGCCCCAGCACAGATGGTGTATGACCAAATCTCTTCCAAAACCCACTCTCTGG
>JAVSBS010007354.1:20360-36398 GCA_033124195.1 Coracias cyanogaster
TGAGGCCGGGGTGGCTCTTTCTCTTGCTCATGCCAGCTCTGCAGGGCACTGGAGCTCCTGGGAGACCCAGCTCTGCTGAGCCCCAGCTGGGGCCCGCTGCTGCAGCAGCACCCAGCTGAGCAGTGCAGGACCTGCGACGGGTGGGTTTTGCAGCCTGGGCTCAGCACTGCTCAACCTCAGCTTTGCTACCAGCAGAATTCTGCAGGCAATCTTGCAATCAGCTCCTGGGCCTGCCAGCAGTGGAGGCTGAACCTCCATCTCCCCATGACCTCCCCTAGGCTAACTCCTCTCTCCCATGGCCGGCTGTCACTGTCTCCATCCTCCCGCCTGCCCCCACCACTGCCATAGCCAGGCATGTTATTCCAGACAATAAACCAAACTCCAACCCGTAACTATTTCCACCACAGTATGCAAGAGCCTTAAGTCAAATGCAGCCATCTCCGCACACCTCAGCCGCCCTCCTGCCCATAAACAGGAAACCCAGCACCCACAGCAGCCTCCTGCCCTGCCAGGCTTGGGCCACCTTTGTCTTTCAATCCCCCTAGCCTGCTCCTATCACAGCTGTGGCAGAAAGTGCCGTTGGCTGCTGATCCCACATGCTTGGATCTGCTCCCCATCACCTGTGTTGGCTCAGGCAGCACCCTGTGGCTTTGCAAACCTGCAGGGAGGGTTTTGGGGGGAACCTGGACCCCCCCAAGGCAGAAGAAACTGTCAGTCAGTCTTGAGGTGGGAATGGAAAAGGAGAGGGCAGACAAGCAGAGGTGAGCTGGAAGCACAGCTGAGGTTCTCTATGAGTGTAATGAATGGAGAACTGCAGGGTGCATGTTGGAAGCACAGGCAGCAGGTCAAGGGAGGTAACTCTGCCCTTCCCCTCTGCTCTGGTGAGACCCTCCCTGCAGTGCTGGGGCCAGCTCTGGAGTCCTCAGCACAGGAGAGACATGGACCTGTTGGAACAGGGCCAGAGGAGGCCATAGAAATGATGCAAGGGCCAGAACCCCTCTGCTGTGAGGCCAGGCTGAGAGAGTTGGCCTTGTTCAGCCTGGAGAAGAGAAGGCTCCAGGGAGACCTTCTTGTGGCCTTTCAGTACTTAAAGGGGGCTACATGAAAGATGGGGATAGACATTTCAGCAGGGCCTGTTGAAGAGGGAGATTTAGGCTAGACCGAGAAAGAATTTTCTTTTACACTGAGGGTGGTGAGACCCTGGCCCACGTTGCCCAGAGGGGTGGTCGATGCCCCATCCCTGGAAACATTTCAGGTGAGGTTGGACCAAGCTCTGAGCAGCATGCTCTAGTTGCAGATGTCCCTGCTCACTGCAGGAGGCTGGACCAGACAACCTTCAAATGTCCCTTCTAACCCAAAACACTCCATGATTCCATGAAATGACATCCAACCACCACCCTCAGCACCAGTAAGTTCCCTGGGTGAGTGACAGCATGGGCTCTGTGACAGTGGCCCACATGTCCCACTATGGGTCTGCACCTTGAGTCCTTGCTGGAAAAGACCTACCAGGGATGTGGCTAAAAACTAGGGGATGAGCGGCTGGTGGACCCCAGCACCACAGGTCATATGCATGCCTGGGCAGAGGAACAAGTGGCAGGTAATCCAGGGTGAACCCTTCAAAGGTAAGTACCCTGTCACCAAAGTGAGCCACATCTCCTCCTCCCTAAGCTGCCCTCTCCCAGAACATGTTGTGGAAGGCAGCAGTCATGGCAGAAGGTAGGTCTTCACCCCATGCAGCTAGTGGCAGGAGGAGGTGCCGCTGCAATGGCAGAGGTAGAGGGCAGCTCTCTGCTGGAATATAAACCCTGCTGTGGTCTGGCAGGGATGAGACCTCAGAGCAGGCACCAGCAGCAAGCAGGAACAGATGAGCAGGAACGGATGAGCAGTGGATGAGTCGGGAGGCCTGGAGCACACTGGCTGTCCTCCAGCCCTCCCAGGCAGATGTGCAGGCAGCAGCCAGGAGAGCCTCACAGAAGGATGCAGCAAAGCCCACCCAGCCTGGAGATGCTCTAAGCTCCTCACATGGTTCCACATTGCACACTGAGCCATGACACGACCATGCAAACAGGTTGTGCCCTTTGCAGACTCCCAAACCTCCCCCCAGCCTACCACCAGCAGAAAGGCCTGGCCTTCTTGCCTCCAGCACTTAGAAAAAAAAGATGTGGTCACATTTCTGGGCAAAGAGCCTTCCCTTCAGCAGGAGAGAGTTGCATCAGAAAGAATAAGCTGACCCCAGATCCAACCCCCACACCATCTGAAAAAAAAACCAACCAAATTACCCTCTGGTTACATGAAAACAAGATCCACCCTTAAAGTCATTTAAAACTGAAACTTCATCCAAGCTTTGTTTAACCGCTGATGGATAGGGTGTTGTAACGGGTAAGGATAAGGACACCCTGGAAGGGGCGCTGAGGGTTGCAAAATCTCCACCTCCAGAGGAGTTTTAGAAAGATGTAAAACTGATTAAATAAATAAAAAAGCTGACAAAAAGAGGGTTTAGCCCAGATTATCTTCCAGGATGGATTTATCGGGGATAGCCTCCAAGGAGATACCTTCTCAACAAGCATTGCTCAGTGCAATGTGTCTCCCTGAGGACAAACCTGCAGCAACAGCCACACGGTCACTCCCAGCCCAGCTTGAGCTCAGCTGGGTGACACAGACTGATCCTGCCCCAGGGCAGCAGAAAAGGCTCCAAGCTCTGCACTCTGGCAAAGAAAGTTTGGGAAAAAAAAAAAAAGTCTTCCTAATATTTAGAATCATAGGTGGTTTGTGTTGGAAGAGATCTTCAAAGCTCATCTAGTGCAACCCCCCTGCAGTGAGCAGGGACACCTGCAACTAGAGCATATACCTGTCCAACCTCACCTGGAATGTTTCCAGGGATAGGGCATTGACCACCTCTCTGGGCAACCTGGGCCAGGGTCTCACCACTCTCAGTGGCAAAAATTTCTTCTTTCTCTCTAGTCTAAATCTCCCTCTTTTAGTTTAAAACCATCACCTCTTGTCCTGTCGCAACAGGCCTCGATAAAAAGATAGTCCCCATCTTTCTTGTGGGCCCCCTTCAAGTACTGAAAGGCTGCAATAAGGTCTCCCTGAAGACTTATCTTCTCCAGACTGAACAACCCCTAATTTAACATTCTGGGTCCCACTGAGCACAACCCTGTGGTCATCACCAGGCTTCCCACCAGTGGAACAGCGCTGAGTGATCAGACTCCTGGCAAAAGGCTGCTGAGGGAGAAAGAGGAAAAATAAAGACACGACTTGTATATGCACGTGGGTAAACAGAAATCTGTAATGCAACGGCACGGAGAATAAAATAGCACCATCTCCCTCTTAATATTTCAGCAGAAGCCCCTAGAAATGGATACTCAGACCAGCAGTAGACATCAGGAGCCGCAGAAGTCTGGAAAAGGTCTGCAGCCAAGCGTCTCGTGCCAGGGTTCACCAGCTGGTTTATCCCCCCTCCAGCAACCCTGCCCAGCTGGGGCTGCTCAGCACCCACTCAACACTTCAGATTCGCTGACTGCAACCCAATACCGCTCAGCAAACCAAAAAAAACCCAACCAAAAATCCCCCGTGATTTCAGGGGAACGGTCGAGCGTGCGCTAAGTGCTTTGCTGGATGGGGGCCAGCACCTTCAGCACCTCGCAGTCTGGAGCCCTGCCGCCTGCCCTTCACTCTTTATCAAGCCCCTTCCGCCTGCAAAGCTCCGGGAGAGCCCCGGTTTTGTCCTGGCACAGACCCAGCCCTTCATCAACTGAGGCTGCGGGAGGAATTGGGTGGACAGTAACTATCTGGGCTTGAACTGGGCTGGATTGCAAAAATGAAGAACGTGCTCTTACGAAACGCATGTTGGACCCATAATGAACATAAAAGGGGCCCTGCGCTTTACATCCCGCCCGCAAGAAGCAAAGAAGCAACCCCAACCAATTGGAAACGTATTTCCGAAGCAAGAGCTGTGGGTCTCTCATTAGTATAGGTTTTCAGCGTGATGATAGCTCAACCTCTCAACCCCACAAGCTTCCCTTGATCGAAGAGACGAAAGCAGACAGGATAATGGTGAATTAGACGTCTCTGCACAGACGCAGCAATGAGGTTACTGCATCCTCCTCCTGGGCACGCTCGCTGCCATCAGCACTGCTGTGCATCACGATCAGGTTTCTGAAGGACAATCCCATGCCATTAACAGTCGACTTACCGAGAAAGGAGAACAAGAAACCAGCTGTGGCCTCTCATTTGACCTTACTACTTTTTCAGAGGGCAGAAGGCTGAGGCATCCACAGAGGCCAAGATAAACACCAAACCAGCAGCGCCCTGAGGCCCAGCAAATCCCTCATCCTCCATGAACTAAAACTGGCCACACTGCCCTTTTAGTGAGGCACCAAAACCCTGTGAAAAGGTCCCTCACCCTCACTGCTGTCCCAGGGAGGGACGTGGCCACCACCTTTGTGCTCAGGGGCCACTGGGTCCCACTGCTCTTGCTTGTGGCAACATGCAGGTACCCCTCCTGCCTCAGAAGAAGATGCAGGTAAAGCTATTTCCCCCTCCACACTTGGCTCACTTGTGTCTCAGATTGCTTCATCTCACCTGCTGCCCGCATCAGCAAATAGCAATTTTTGCTCCAAGCCACCACATTTTGCTATGGAGCAACTGTCACTTCAGCTCTACCCCAGACGCAGCAATATCCATGCAGAGATCACCTTGGGAGGGAAAAAAAAAGCTCAGTGGGTTGAAGATGGGACAAGAGGGAGCTCTTGTTAGCCAGGACGACTGGGACTAGCCTGGATCCCAGCTCAGACCCTGGCTCACCTCTCAACGATCTCGTCAATCAGCATGGAGCGGGAGGATTTGGCAGAGAGCCTGAAGGCCGCCCTGGGAGCCAGCACCTCCAGCAGCATGGCACGCTGGGCAGCCCACGCGGGGCACGCAGGGACATGCCAGCTGCTCTGCGGGCACCAGCGTTTCCTGCCCATGCCTCCCACTGCCTCTGCTGCAGCCCTGGGCCACGTGTTCCGCGGCTTCTGAGCTCCAGTTCCTCCCTCCCAAATCCTTATCAACTGCAGAGGAAACTAGAGGAGATGCGCAAGGAGATTAGGAGATGCTGTGCAGCTGCAGCGCTTTGCAGGTCGGAGGACTCGAGGAACCGCCCTTCCCTACTCCATTCCACACACCTGCAATACAAGCTGGAGCAAAGAGGTAAAGCCCCTGCCCACACGTCACCCTGCTTCTACAGGGCACTGTGGACCTCTCCACAGGCTGACCCAGACCTTGCTGCTCCACCAGCTTCAGCCTCTTGCAGGTGGCCTTCAAGAGCTCACCAACATCCTCCTGATGCTAGAAGCAGAGGTGGCTGTGGGCTGGCAGCTGCCTATTCTGTATCGTCAGCACATCTCTCTCACTTACGCTCAGCTGCAAGAAAATACGGGTGAAAAAACCAAAGCTGATCCCCCAAGTGAGCAAAGCAGGATGCTGTTATCTCACCGCCTCTGCCTGCAGCCCAGTGCAGACTGGGGACTAAACTTCACACAGGAACAACTTCACACTTAGGCCCGCCCAGCCAGAGCCACCTCCCTGCCAGCCCTGCCACCATGTCCATCACCACTGCGTGGCCTCGGTGAAGCTAAGAAGGTGGCATTGGACCTGCCTCTAGCTCTGGTGGGCTGCATGGCCTTGGGCAATGCCCTGCAGTCAAGGTTCCTGATGCAGAATTCAGTCAGTGCAGCACTGGGTCTGGGAAGCACAAACATCCCCCTCACCGGACACCAGCAACCCCAAGATAGGGAATGACATGCAGCATAGCCCTGTGAGGACAGCGGTGGGGAGCTCACAGAGACAGGCAAGCTAGATGGCAAACACCAGGTGAAGGCCCCAGCAATCCCCTTCCTGGGAGGCTTCAGGGCTCCCTCTTGTCCTCCACGGAAATTATGACTGTGTGAAGTTGTGGGGTTTTGTACCAGGATTTCTGGATTCTACCAAATCTCAAGCTGGGCACCCAGGACTGCTGATTATATCCACTACCATGCACAAGGCTGGCACCCATGAGAGCCCTGGACTTGTTGTACCTTCACCACATAGGACAAAAGACCATATTTCCACCTAAAATACGTGCAGAGCTACTCCAGGTAGGGTAAAGCCCCTGTTTCTGCTTGCACAGATGTGGCTCTTATTCCCCCAGATGAAATAAGGCTGGTGGCATCCTGCAGAGCCACCCTTCAGTCATCAGCCTGGTCAGTTTGAGAGGCACAAGCTTCCACTGACTCAAATGGAAAAGGGAAGCTCAGCACCGGTGCTTCTGGACAGGCAGTCTGTCTAGGGCTGGCTCTACAAGCCACTTCAAGGTGACCTTTTTTCTGAGTGGCACTGAGGGCTCCATCCCCCTCAGCCCTGCATGGGCAAGAACTGCAATGACCTTAGAGGAGCACAGTAAAACGGTAGGAGGGTGGGGGAAGCTGAAGATACCCAAGCACAGCTCCTTCAGCTGCTCCTCTCCCTTCTTCCCTTCCTCCCTCTTGGGAGAATGTGCAGCAGGAAGATCTGAGAGGTTCCACACAGGACAGGGACAGATTGATGGGGCAGCCAGCACAGTGCTGTCTCGGCACAGAACAGAGTGAGGTGCTCAAGGAAGCTGCTCCTTGTTTAGGTGTCTCCCTTCAACAGGCCCAACAGGGAGCACTTCTGCGCAACATCCCCACGTGCCTCTCCTTGGGCTTACATGGTCACTGATGTTCCTAGACCTTCAGCCAGCTGGAGGACTCTGACCAACTGCCAGCACTGCGTGGGAGGGGAAGGGGAAGCAGAATGGCAAAAAACAAGTGGGAAAGATGGGACAGGCAGACATGGCAATCCAGCAGTTCCCAAGTGCACACCTCAGCAGCTCACAGCACGACAGCCGGGAGCTTGGCAGGGCCAACAAGGAAGCCCTGGCAGAGGTGGATCTGGTGACCTGGGTGGCCAACATGAGAAAGCTCTCCTTTGTTGCACCCAACCTATGTACCTTCTTGACTTTCATGCTCAGGGAGTCATGCCCCACCACAAAGCAAACGGAGACAAGAGTGACCTCACACTGTCTCCAGGACAGACCACAAAGGCGAGGAGTGAAAACTGAAGGACAGAAAAGATTTGTCACACTGGCAGCAAATGCCAGTGATGTTCAGATGCCATGACTCAGTTTTCATCCATCCCATCAGATGATGCAATTGAGTTTCCATGACAGCAATTTAACAGCAAAGATGACTGCCAGCCAGGACATGCAATGGGCAGCAGGGAGATGGATCGTTCCTGTCCCTGCTAGGGTTTGAGCCCTTCAGCATCAGGGTAAAGTTGGGAAGAGAAGAACAGGGTAAAGATCCCATCTGCTATTCGAGGTCACCACAACAGCCTGACCTCTTCCCTGCCATGCTCAACTCAAAAGCTGTTTTCAGACAGCAAGGATTGAGTCTTCACTAAAGCACAGATGTGATTTCCAGATGTGTGCCATTATCTGTGGGAGAGGCCCCAGAGGGCTGTACCATCTCCACCAATCATGCGAGTCCCTTCCACCCACTGCACTGTGAACCAGAGAAAGAGGCAGTTACCAGAGCAGCTGCAGGTGAAATCAAACCTGCTCTGTCGCAAAGCAGTAAAAAATGGAAACAATGCATCTCCTCTTCCATTTTCAACCAGTTTTGCTCTACCTGCACTAATGATGAGACCACTGATGATGCTGGCTTCACCTTCCATCACCAAGGCAAGAGTACGGTTGATAACCTACCAATGGCATCTTCTTACAGCACCAACCAACTGAAGATCTCCAGGCACTGAGCAGATACTACCTAAGCCATGCACAACCCTAGCAGTAGACATTTTCTTCAGCTTATGTTGGAGAAGCAGGAACTCTCAGTGATGGTCTTCACAAAAGGCTCCTTTACCACTTGGGTTTAGTTTTTTCTTAATGAACTTACCTAGGATTCATTTGATCCCCAGAACTGGAGATGTCCTCCTGCTTGCACACCAACCTGCTTCATGATTCACACCAAACCTGATGTACCAATGCTTCAAAATTTCACACCCTCACCTCTAGGCTCTTTCACAGGTGAGGATTAGGTTGGAGATTAGGAAAAATTTCTTCCCCTAAAGCATGGTCAAGCCCTGGCCCAGGCTGCCCAGGGCAGTGGCGGAGTCCCCATCCCTGGAGGGGTTTCAAAGCTGTGGAGATGTGCTGCTGAGGGCCATGGGTTAGTGGTGACCTGGCAGTGCTGGGTTAACGGTTGGACTTGGTGATCTTAAAGGTCCTTTCCTACCATGACGATTCTATGACTCTGTAACATGCCCCAGAGCCTGAGCTGCTGTGGATTACGGGAACGATACTCCAACCAGCAGCAAGACCTTGAGAACAGGCTAGCACAAGGCATTAAATGACATATGAGACACCAAAGAGCAGAAAAGTAAAAAAAAAACAAAACAGATAAAACTATTTCTGTTGCTTTGCTGGGATGTAGGTTCAAGTTGTGTCCCAGCAGAGTCAGGTCCTCACTGCCCAGCAAGCCTGGGGAGACCAGCACCATTCAGGGTCTGCTGTGGGACCTGGGACAGCTTTTTGGTCCTCTGAAGTTGAGAAGGGCTGTAACTTGAAAAGGATTATCAGGACAAGGACTGCAGGCTTGAAGGAGAAAGGGGTATCCAAATTATCCTGGGAATCTGGCCAGAGGAACCAGAAGTGGATGAGTGATACCTGCGGAACAAGTGCTGGCAGAGGTACCTGAGCTCAGCAGCTTGGAGAGATAAGGCAGTAGGTTCTCTGCTTCTGCTCTGATGCAGCCCCAGGAGCACAAGAGCCTTGTCCTTTGCTTGCGCCAAGAAGGACCACGTCAGACAGCACCTAAATGCTCAGCAAACAAATCCAGCCAGCCCCCGCCACACCTCTCCGTCAGCTGGAAAGCAGATTTACGGGGTGCAGATTTACAGGGCAGGGTATCAAGGGGGCTAGAGTCCCCTTGGACATCCCATGCTCCCAATATGATCACCTGCAGCTACCCAAGTTATCTGACCTGGCTTACAGGTGGAGACCACAGGTCTGGAGACAGCCCCGAGAGAGGGTGAGAAAGGATGAAGGACATGCACCAGCACATACAGGAGGGAATCAGCACTTCTCATCCAGCACTTCTGGGAGCAAGTAAACAGGAAAATGCCTCTCAAGCAGCTGCTCTACCCAGCATCCCTGCAAGGCACAGCCTGCTGACAGCTTTCCTTGATGTCCACTCTCAGTACCAACAATCTCCAACGCTGGCCGGTCCGGCCCTAGTGCAGAGAGATGCTCACATGGAGCCGGATGGGGCCCTGCACAGCACAAGCCCAGGAGGAGAGGAGCAAGGCACCAAGTGGAGGAAGCTCCAGTAGAGATGGCAAGCAGGACACTGCCACCTTGGACTAGCTCCTGATGTAAGGAGGCAGCAGATCCGCCACAGCTTTGTTGCGTGTCACCAAGAGCACGGTGGCCCTCCTGCATCCGTCCCTCCCAGCACCATGATCCCAGCAGCACTGCAGGACAGATCTCAGCAGGGTCACCACCCATGCCACTCCTGGGTGATGAGGTTTGAAATTAGAAGGAAAAGACAACCCAAGGGAAGCTCAGCTCCTGAGGACAACTCATCCCATGGGCCACCAAGGGCCAGGGTGGGAAGGCAGCAGTGACAACTTCTACAGAAAGGCAGCAGTTCTGCAGGAACCCTGGTCTGGGTAAGGGCTGGGGGTGAGCAGAGAGGCTGAGCTGCAAACATGAGGCAGCACAGTTCTGGGCGTGATGATTTTGTGTGTCAAGGCAGAAAAAAAGTCACACTACAAGAAAATGAAATAAATGCACTTCTAATTGGCTGGGGAGAAAAAACAATCCACAAATCATGGTCCTGCCCCTTCTGCCGTGGCTCCTCGAGGCCAGCAGAGTCATCTCAGCAAAGAATGCCATTCATGAAAGCTGGACCACAACCTGTGCCAGGGCAATTTGAAAGCAGTGGGTTTGCCTGCCTGCGGGTGGCCAGGCGTGCACCGGGGCACCTATCAACAGCACAAGGAGACATGATTGACCAAAAACCTCAGAATCACAAGTGCTTGCAAACAGAAGGTAGGAGCTGCAGAGGAAAGCAAGGGAGAGGTCTGTTCCAGACTCTGGGAGGCTTTCCATGGCTCTCCATTCAGTCCAGTTCTGCAGCTTCAGCTCCAAATTGAGCTGAAGGGCCACCAGACCACACAGCCAGCAGAGATGGAGCTGAAAAGCAGTTTCAAAATCATGGAGACTTTCAGAGTATGGGCTGTCAGCGTCATAAAGCTCTGCTGACTTTAGAGATTTAGAGTTGCCAGCTTCTGCTAGAGATGCTAGCTCTTGGCCTTTTGGGTGCTCAGGGTGCTCCACAATCATGTGTCTGATCTATCAAGGTGCTTGATATGTGGTGGGGATACAACAAGAGACAACAAAGTGCCTAGAGATAAGGAGAGCTGGGATGAGAGGGATGAGCCCAGCACAGCCATCAGGTAGCACAGCCCTGCCTGCAGCTCCAAGTACTGGGGGATCTACAGAAATGTAGAAAATTCTCAGAAATGAGGAAGTTTCTTATCTGAATCAACGTCAAAAAGCATTTTCCATGCAAACTAGCTCTTTGTGCCACGTAAAAATCCTCAAATCTTGAAGATTAAAACTGCTTTGAAGGAAAGGTTTCTCCAGCACTGCAGAGACCCCTCAGGAACGGCCATTGTCACAGTGTCCCCCTCGCCAGGGCTCTCCCCACTCTGGGAGACACCCTCCCACTGCTGGCTGATGTAACACCTCCCAGAGAGAAACCACGCTTGGTGGAATAGATGAGCAGGGACATCAGAGCAGAGGAAAAGCCATGAGATCACCATCCACCCTCGTGCACAGCAGGATACAGTCACTGCACAGAGGATGTGCTGGTAGATGTTAAATCCATCTCCTATGCGACACTGGCAGGACAGAGACAGCAGTAGCAAACATCACAAACCAAGTGAGCCAACAAGCCTCACATGTACATGTTTGCTGATACGGTCGCAGGTTTCTGTGAGCATCCCTGACACCAAATCATTTTCTCCACACAGCTGCAGGTGTGTTCAACAGATACAAACTTTTCTTCTTTTATCCTTCTCTAGATAGGTATCCTTCCAGTTGCTCTATTTCAACATCATCTTCCACCACCTGCTCTCCAAGCTTGTTGGGCCAAGGGGAAGAAGTGAGAATGTGGGGGGTACCTTTTCAAAAGTATTGTAAAGATTTCAAAATTTAAGCCCCACAGGTTTCTGATTTCTACTGCCTTTAAACCACAGAGCACACTAGAAAAAAAAAAAGTCTTCTCCACTGACTTCAGACATTTCCTTTTATTGTATAACAAGGTTCAGCCGATGGTTTAAACTCAAAGCTGCATGGGGGTTTTGTGATCGAAGCCCCACATTTCCCCACCACATGCAAGCTCCTCGTGGACTCCCCGTACCCCTTATCATGTGCTTTACATCAGGTCCTACCAAACCTGCAACAGTTCAGAAACGGGGACATGGCACAAGGCACTTGCTGCAGCTCTACCCAGACCACCTGGTTCTAAGAAGCACTGTCACACCCCTCTAAACCCAGACCATCAGCACAGCTTTTGGTTGACCTGCCATTAAGCAGAGACTATTGCTGTTGGCCCTTCATCTAATGAACTATGGCCCACCAACAGTGTGGTCCTGCTGTATTTCTGTAGCCCTGCAGGACTGGTAATCACCGTGCTCGACAGCAGGCTGATCTGGAAGAAGTCTCACAGCTCCTGCCAGCCAGTTTCATGGCCTGGATGATGAGCTCGGCACAAACCACGTGCAACACCGACCCCAGCAGGGTTCCGCTTTGGCAGAGACAGAGGAGATGGACACGCAATCAAACATGCTCCACTTCAACAGCTCCTGAAGTTACCATCCATGCGCTGAGCTGCTGCAGCTGGTCAAGGCAGGACACAAGCAAAAGCTTGGGTGATGTAGCCAGAACTGTAAGGCAGCCTCAGCTGAGCACTTGTACTCGCAGAGCTCCTGCTCCATCCCAAGTGGTGGCAAGTTTTACACCCCGCCAGAGCGTCCATCGCGGTGCAGCGGTATCACTTCGGTCACTTCCCAAGGGACACAACAGTCCCAGTGCTCTCTGGAGGGGAAGGTCCCAGCCAAAGAGCAGTGCCCAAGTTCCCAGGATCAAAAAATGAAACGAAGGCTGCACCCCTGGGACAGCTCGGTGGCCAAGCCTGCTTTACCACACACAACACTTGGGGACAGGGACCTGAGGACTGCTCAGGGACGGGGACTTGAGCATCGAATCCCCCAGAAGCAGACGCCTATGAGATGGCAGGCAAGCCTCTCCTCCTCCATCTGCAATCTGCAAGATATGCAGAAGGTCACACGCCTGCCCGAGCAGGGACAGGCAACGGGCATCCAGCACGCCTTCGAGGCATTCGCAGTGCACACCACTGTGATTAGATAATGGAGCTGAGCAAATGCTTCCTGATAAGAATGGCTGCCCCCACAGCCTGGGCCAGGGACCTCAAAGAGCTCGAAAAAGATCGAAGATTGGGTTGGGTGACTGCTGGCTCAGCTCGCAGATAGGGGACGATAAAAGTCCTGTATGAAATCCCACCACAAAGCTGTGCCCAGAGATGGGAGGTGATGGCACCAAGCACGAGAGGTGCTCCTCTGCAAAGCCAAATGTTCAGATCCAGCTTACTCAGACGTTTCTCTCCACACATGGTGTCCAGCCAACATGGCTGCCTGCAGGCAGGGGGAAAGCCAAGCCCCATTGCTTCTGCCCTGAAAAACCTGGAGTGCTCAGGCCCTTGGTGTAGGTGAGAAGTAATCAGTCCAACACTACGCCAAACCTCTTCAGCATGTTTTAATTTCTGGGCTTAAAACCCATAAGCCAATATCTTCCATGTGGCTGACTTGCAAATGAAAGAGCCAGATGGATGGACAACGTGGGTGTAGGTACCACAGAGGAGCACAGATCTCCCAGCCAGCTAATGTCCAGCCGCTCTCTAGGTTGCAGAGAAGCTTTTGAGATGCCAAAGGAGGAAGTAACTTGTGACGTGTCTTACTACGGCATGAGTAGGGGTCTTCTAACCTGTTCTTCCTGAAAGATGCTACTGAGAAGAGAAAGGAGATGACAAAGGGATGTAAAGTTAAGGGAAGAGACTCTTTCAGTTTGGAGGCGATGGTGGAGTAGAGCTCGTTCACTTTCCCCAGTTTAACACAAATACCCAGAGAGACCTTATAGCAGCCTTCTGGTACTTAAAGGGGCCTACAGAATAGATGGGAAGTACAGCTGATCAAGGAGTGTAGGGACAGGACAAGGGGAACTGAAAGAGGGAAGATTTCTATTAAATATTAGGAAGAAGTTCATTATAGTGATGCAGGTGAGACACTGGCACAGGCTGCTCAGATAAGTTGTGGATGCTTCATCCCTGGAAGTGTTCAAGACCAAGCTGGACAGGGTTTTGAGCAACCTGGTCTAGTGGGAGGTGTCCCTGCCATGGCAAGGGGCTTGGAACTAGATGAGCTTTAAGGTCCCCTCCTGCCGAAACCATTCTAGGATTCTGTGATCCTAGCAAGCAGGAAGGGGGCTGGTCACGACACAAAAAAACCCTTTCACTCAAGAAACCCCCACAGCAGAGCCCTGGCAGGGGAAGCTTTAACCATTACGATGGTCACAAGCCATGCTCCCACCTTCCCACAGCAGCAATTTCTGCAACCCCTGCTCAAGGCACCTTGGGAGCGAGCTCTGTTCCCTTCCTCCCGGCCCTGCCTGCTGTGAGGGGCCACATCCTGCTCCCATGGGGTGTTGGAGCAGGAGGGGGACCCACTGGCGCAGGACCCATCTTGCACCTCAAGATGATCCAACTCTGAAGTTTGTCTATCCTTGAAAGCCACTTCTGGCATGCTCCCTCCTCAAGAGCTCCAAGCCCCTCAGCTTATTCAGTTGGCCTCAAAAATGAAAATTAAAACAAAAATAATCTGTGCCTCCTGGACTACTGGAAGAGGCAGGTCCTTGGAAAGGATGAGGTGAGGACAAGCCACCCTTCAGAGTCACTTTGTATCAATATTTCACAGCTCCTGCCTTTTCTGTTACATAGGCGATGGCTTTTCTCCACCTCCACAGGACCCAGCTCATTTCACTGAAAGCAAGAAGGCAAGCAGGGTTCTTTCGAGGTGGTTTTTTCCCCTCCCTCTCTCTCCTATAAACCAAACATCTGCTCCAAATTTTCAGCTCGCTCTCTGAGCAAACTCTCTCAATTTTCTGACGCGTTTCAGGGCAAACAGATCAATTAGAAGCTGGCCTATAACCCCTCAGCATGTGAAGTTGTGAATGCAAGACCCTTTTATATATAAAAAAAGAGTTAGGTAACACAGGAAGTTAAAAAAAAGTATGCATAAAAGACAACTGACTTGAAGGATTAGCTCTACTTTGCTTTGGGTGATTAACTGAAAGAACAGAAAATTATTAGAGCTCTTCCCATCGTAGCAGCCGGGCCCTCTGCAGGGTTGATTAGCAAGAAAGCAAAGCAGTGGTAATTAGAGCTGGCTGAAACCCTGGTGGATAAAAACAAATATTAAGTGAAAAAAAAGGCTTTTTTTTCTTTTTGTCTTTTTTTGCACAAACCAGGATTTCATTTTGCATAGTTTCAGTTTTGAGAAAAGTGCAGGAGAAGGAGGTGACAGCTTTTCAAAGCAAAAGGCTTCCCGCACAGACAAGTCTGCCCCCTCCTCCTGTTCCTCAGCTGATCCTGCTCATGGAGAGTGAGCTGAAGAGCTTAACGAAGAGCAGGAGATGGGTCCTTTCCAACAGAAGAGGTTCTTCATCTGGGAGCCCAGCTGGCTGGAGCCCCTGCTCTGCCCACTGCTGAGTCAGAGCTGCTCACGGAGCGGAGGAGTTGGGGACACGCACGCTAACGATGAACACACAAGGTCACTCTTTATGCAACGCTCACAAAGCGCTACACAAGGGGTGGGTCACAAAGCAAGGGGAAGAAGAAGGGCTGTCACACCAGCAAGGGCTGCCCCCTCCTCTCGGCATCAACATACCATGACCCCAACATCTCACGGCAGGAGGAAGGCAAGGCTGGGCAGTTTGATGGTGGGCAAGACTGGCTGGTTGCCTCTACACCTATAGTATGTGTGGTGATGGCACTTGACCCATCAAACTACTCCTTGGTCAGCAACTCACCACTGTTAAGAGATGCTGTTCAACAGTAAGTGCTTCGTCCTTACGTGCCAAAAGCTCCTTCCAGAGCCAGCTTAGATCCCACTCACTTCAGTAACTTGAAATAAAACATGTCCCATCACTTTCAGGCACAAGCAGCATGGCATGTCAGATTGACTGTGCATCACGGGTGAAGCAGGGGGTTTCCCTGGACCTTCCTCCAGGCATGCTCCTCTCCAGCAGTGGGGTGACCTGAAGCCTGCTCAGACTCTGCTCCCCTGTGAGCTCTGGGTCAGCACACACCACAAAGCCAAGCACCACCAAAACACAGCTTTTCATGAAGGTGACAGCAAACAAGCGGTTGACTATTGCAACCGCCCAGATATCAGACAAGCACCCACAGATCCTGGGGAGGTGGCAGCTCTGTGACACCACCCACAGCTATGTCGAAGCTCTGGAACAAGCAGCACCATGCCATGGAACGATGACTGGGACAGTGCCCAGAAACCCTCTCCTCCTCCTCCCATTTTTTATCTTGAGAGTAATTAAAAGACAGACAATAATGTTTCTCTTCATTTTGGTCCAGACCGTTCACCTTGCAGTACGGGCCTGCTGTCACAGTGGAGCGCAGGGAGATGACTGTTTGCTGGGGTATTGTGACTCACTCTTCTGAAGCTTGGAGCCAGAGCTCAGGGCCATTGGCAGCATTGTGCCAGTGAAAGAAGTCATCGAAATATACAGAGAATCTGCGTGCATCTGCCTGACTTGGCAGGAAGGCTGTTTGTCTGAAAGGCACATACATACCAAAGTCATTCCCAACGCTAATAATGGATATTAGTCCCACTTCTCCA
>JAVSBS010007356.1:0-31548 GCA_033124195.1 Coracias cyanogaster
AGAAAAAAAAATAAAAATCTTGTATTGCTCCTTGTTTGAAAAGGGATAATTCATACAGGAGATAAGCTTTAGTTGAAGAAGGGATTCTCCAGTGTCTGAAACATTCATATCCTGTGTAGATCTTTTTACTTTAGTATGAATTTAAGTGATACTTATTTTTGAACTCCCTCCAGTGGATATGCTAATAGGATATTTGCTTTCTAGGAGAGAGCTTTTTTCATTACTTATTAGGAATATAATTAATAACTCTATTCACAAACATGTCCAGTTCAAAAAAGGAAGATACGTAAAGATGCTTAAATGAACCTTATTTCCTTAGGAAATCAGGATTCAAATAACTCAGATACACATAGAGGTGGAAATACCCTGACGGACGAGGTAAACTTGGAATTCACAGTGGTTTCCCAATTGATTATTGAATCTTATATCAACATTCCTCACAGTGGAAAAACAAATGTCCTGGGAAAACCCAAATATTTCTGTGATTACCACAGCACCACCTACTCCTTAAAGAGTTTGTGATCCATGTGAACAAGGAAAGGGGAAAACATTAGTTCTATTCTACAAACAGGCAGTTCTGACACCACTGCATTTATTATACAGATTTCTCTTCATGTCTGGGGACATGTGGCTTAATCTCTAAACTCAGTTTTCCTGATCTCCATGCTAATGTCTTAAGCACAGAACCATTTTTCCTTCTGGACATCCTCAGGGATATGTGAACTCTTCCATGTGAGTAATCTCAGCAGGGAAAGGTGATACATCTGTGCAGTGGAACATGGTATCTGGCAGACTGCCAGCACACCCAGCACTGGGGATTCTGGATGTCATTTATAAAAGAATTTAGGCTGCCTGATTACATTCCAGATTTTTCTCATTGTGGACTGCAGCAAGACAGAGGGACTAAGCAAAGACTCTGCTATGTAGAAAACAGGAATATTGAGGGAAAGATAAAGGCACAGTCACTCTTTGCATGCTTGAAACAGTGCTCCACTACACTGTTAATGACAGTGAAAAACTGTTGGGAGGAAAATTTTGCTCTATTCACTTTTTAAGGAACTTTCAACAGAAACTTAAGGCTTTATTACAAGCATATTCAGAAGAGTACCAATGTGCTTTTCTTTAAATATACATTGACGACTACTGTGAGTTATTTTAGACAATGACTCAGCTTTGAGATAAAGTGAGAGCATGCCTTCTAAATGTTGCCACTCTCATGAAGTAAAACCCTTCTTTATTATGGATTCCTGTCTGGCCACACAGTGCTTCCACTAAACTTGCTTCTTTCTTCTTCTCCAGCTCGCAAACGGTTTTGTTTCTTTTAAAATGAGTGCAAGTGATAAACCTACTACGAAAATATAAAGGCTACTAGAAAACCTTCCATTTATTTCAAAGGGATCCAAATCAGACCCTGTTTGACTACCAAGCAAAACATACTTCAGTATTTAGATCAGTGAATACAAATTAAAAATGACTAACCAGTGGAAAGGAATGAAAAAAGTTTGCTTTCCTGCCTTTTATACAGTCAGAGAGATGCACAAACAAAAAGAGGAAAAAAAAAAAAAAAAGGTGTTATATTCACTCTGAATGGAGAAAAAAGAAGTAGAATTAACACAGGATGGCTCCACTAATTACCTGCTTCAAAAGGAGTGGAAATTATGTAGCCCTAGGAGTCTTCTAAGGTATAAGCCCTAGAGAAAATACAGTAGTTCATTATCCAGCCCCATAAACTGGAACCAACAATCGGTGGGGACTTTAAGGCTAAAGACTTATTTTGTTGCTTCTGTGTTTTTATTAGTTAATTGCATTAACTTTAACGTGTTTAAGTAAACATCTCCTAAAAAAATTTCTTCTTGTGGCTTAAATGGCTTCTAAATGATGTATGCCAGCACAGTACATCCCAATTACACCAGGCCTCTGGAGCAGGAGTAGCTCCACTCTTCCATTGCTCTGCATCCAGTACAAGGCACAGGGAAGAGGGAAGAGGGAAAGGCAACTCAGTATTCCGCTTCAAATCTTCATGGGCAGCTTTGGAGATTACAGACCGTATGGAACTTTAGCTTGGGACTGCGTGTTGGGTGATGGAGAGCAAACTTCCCAATAATCAGAAGCACAATCCAAATGTCATGAAAACATTAGCGCAGTGCCCTCATCTTTACCCATGGTGTGATAAGCTGCTTCCCACGGTATCAACCAAGTACAAAAACAGTCCTCTCTTTCCCAGTACTGCTGTTGTGATTCGAAGCAGGAAAAAAAATTATTATTATATAATATCAATCATATAGAGCACATGCAGGAACTTAAGAACAACAGCTCTCATAGTATAGGGAATAAGGAATATGCAAGGAGGTCACATTTACTCCTAGCCCTGATTATAGCGTACATCTCACTTTTTCTCCAATGAGAAATGGCTTCCTCAGTTCCTACACTTTTATGCAGCATGAGCCCAATTAAAAAAAAAATTAAAAATTATATTAAGATACCATAGATACCTTCTGATCCTTAAATCTGTTACTCTGTAATAGAGAAAAGTCAGACAGTTGGCCCAATTAGGACCACCAGTGGAGACAGCAGAGCAGAAATTAAGAAAATCCTTTATCTTCTTTTTCCATTTCTGAAGCTGCATTGGTCAGCTTCCATCACATTAGTAACAGCAAAAAGTGATGTCATTTTGCACTGCCTTCATCCTTCTATCACAGTCTTCAGGGAGGATGATCTGCTACTGGGAATTCACAGATCAGTTTTAGAAACCTACTGTCCCAAAGAGCTAAACCCCATAATTTTCTATTTTTATCTCCTTTGTGTCTGGAAGAAGAGGAAGATTCAGATGCCCTCTGTGTTTAAGGATGTCTTTTCCATCCAGTCAGTCAAAACTTCTCTAGGGACCCACTCCTCCCTGACACAAATAACTTCCAGAGGTACAGAAGGAAGCTGATGCACATTTTCTATCTGTTCCACACAATCCTTGCAACAGCTGCTGTTTTTCAGTGGAAACAAAAAGCTATTAGGTACCTCTAAGTAAAATAGACAGGGAAATCCCAGAGCCTATCTCTAACAAGATACATAAGACACAGTTAATCATGCTGTCTGAAAGCTATATAAGCAAGTAAATATAGGCAGAACAACATGCTGAGCATTTGGTCCTCATTCTGTGCAACTTTTTTAATGCATTTTAGGGAAAACTACAGAAAAGATGCAAGTCAGAGTCTTGAATCCTTTTGACCTTCCTAGGACAGTATCCTGATTTTGAATGTGTTTTTACTCAGTTTCAGAGGATCCTAAAAGAAATCACAATCTTATGGTGCCACTGTGCAATACAGAGTCAAAACTGTGGCACTTGGTCAAGGCATGAGCATAACAACTGGTAATTCATTCGTAAACTTGGTGAACTCAGTTAAACACTGTAACACAAGTTCATTCTCTGCAGTAACAGCTAGGACATATTTCTATCAATGATGCATTCTGGGAGAGAGTTTTATATGAAGACATCAATTTTTATGCCCGTCTGAAACACCTGGCTGTCCTTTTTCAAAAAAGATCTTCTCACTCCTGATTCAGGATGAGTGCCACCTACTGACAGCAAAAGCTGTTTCTATTTGCTTAATTAAATTCATCAAGAATTCTAACCTGAGTTCCTATTGTTTCAGGTAGCATTGTTTCAAGGCCAAACGGTCCAAATAGGAGTCAATGAAAAAAAGAGCATTGCAAAAGTCTGGAATGGTACATGTTAGATTCTCATTAAAACCTGCCTGCTCATGGTGCTCACGACTGATGAGGAATTCCCAGACACTACTATAAACAGTCACTTTACTAAACTTTTCTGAAAAAAAAAAAAAAAGCAAATCAGACAAAAATATTTACTCTCTATGGAAAATCAAGTATTGAATTCAAAAGGTTAAGTAGAAGGAAGAGAAATAAAGCAAAAGAGAAATGTAGAAATATGTCTAAACCTGGATAAAGACAACAAACTTCTAAATAAATGAAACCAAGTATTACAGAATGAATAAAAATACAACTGCATTGTAAAAAGTCAGCTGCATGACTTCAAAAAGTCTTCTGGAAAAGATTTACTATAAATTACACTTCTGCTGTATATACAAGCTTCATAAATGAAGTATCAGATTTTAAAAGACATTTTCTCTTTCTTTTGTCAGGTCTGGAGTCATTAAACAGAGATTAGCTGGATAAATAGAGGAAGTGATTTTTAAACTGTTTGCAAACTTAATGTGAAGAGCCCAGCCTTGCAAATTATCACATCTAATCAGAGATGCACGCTTCACTGCTCCAGTAATTGTACTAGTATTAGTCAAATTCTTGTTGTCTCCTCATTAGCCATGAAAAGGAGACTCAAGATGTACTTCATTAGAGTATCCTGAATATAAATTGTTAGTGTAAGGAGGAAGAGATGTATTACATACTGTACAAAGAAAGAAAAATATTAAGAACATAAAATATATTGAATCATTCTGGTGTTACACTCAATATATGGCTTTAACAACCAAATCTCTCTTCTCTTTTCATTTTTACTATCTCGATCCCCTCTTTTATTTGCAGTGAGACCAGAGTACTTGAAAGAGTAATTTATAACCAGTGCCATAAAAGAAAGAAAGAAAGAAATGTGGTATATTATGCAGCTGTTCCTATTTCCATAGCAAGAAGAACACAGCTTAATCAAGAACTGTGTCTTTAGTAGAGACATTTGGTAAATTCTTGACTGCTGGCTAACAGGTAAAGGTGATCTAACTCACATTAAATGTAGATCAAGTCAAACACTTTGTTCCTTTGATCAGCAAAGCATTTAAGTACCTGCTCATGCCCTTCTTTATTCAGCAATGCCCTTAAGTACATGCTTCTATATCAAGAGAATTTAAACACATGCCTAGCATATGAAGAATGTGCTTAAGGGAATCGGGGTTTGAAGAATTCAGCTCAAATAGGATTTCCAAACAGGTCTATTAAAATGGTAAAAGTCAAACCACTTCCAAGAAACTCAGTAGAAGGAAAGGCAAAGCAAATTTTTGTCTCTGTTTCTTCATAGCTTTTTTTGTTGGTGTGAATCCAAGTCCAAAATACATGTATTAACAACAGTTAATGGAAGCTGCAAATGAACTATGCAAGTCACTGAAATGCTAGTAATAAATGCCTTCTACCTCTCTATCACCTATTTAAAAGAATCAAAAAGCAAACAACAAAAAACATACCTTTTCACCCCTTGAACTACATCACCATATCATCATGAAATCATATGTCTGAAAACCAAAAACCTAAGCCAAATCTGGTCTAGCACTCGTTTGTGTAGAAGGCTTAGTGTGAGGGCAGTAATTAAAAACAGGAGTCATGTCCATACCATATTGCCCAGTAACTCCACCTACTGCAAGAAAATGATTGATTTCTAGGCCTGAGGTTTGAAACCCATTCAGTTGTGTCCTCTCAGAATACAGCAAAATTCTCACCCAACTTCAGCCCTATCCCTCAATAAAAGACTAAAATCTTCAGTTTATTATTATTTACTATAATTTCCACAGCATGCAGGAGCTCGTAATGGAAAAGACCCGATCTTGCTTGGTCAAGATATCCTGGACAAAAATATAATAATTTTGAAATATTTCCCGGTGCCTCTTTGAACAATATTAAAACACTTGAGCAACCTTTCACATAGAATTAATTAACATAAAAACCAGCCTCCACAATGCAGCAGAGCCCTAAAGTGGTTTCTGGAATTTAATTAGGCTAACCTTCTTTTCTCTACATTGGTACCACTCTATAATATGTGCAAATCATTATTAATTCCTTTGGTGTTCACTGTAATAACATTAATCATGATGAACTCTTTTGCTAGTAAAGTGTATGTAATATGTAATTCCATAATAATTTAGCATTAACTTGAAATTAATTTATAAAGTATGCTATTTGTCACCACACACCAAACACTTATAAAATTCCACATTGACATTAGTATTAGGATAACTGGCATTAAAAAATACATTTGCTACAGACTTAAAAAGTTCATCAATACATTTGAAAAACAGAGCAAGAGATGTTAGTGATCATTTATTTAGCAACTTTTCCTTTAAATAACTATAGTAGGGTTATTTTAAGAAGTAACAAAGTATTATCTGTTGTGGAAAACAACCGAATCCTTTTTCATTACTAACATTTGTGCAGTACAGATTCTATCTTAAAGCTGATTAAAGTATAGAATTTAAGAGTTCAAGGATGTGTAGTAAAGGGTAACTTAGCCAATTAAATAAGAGAAATACATACAGAAAGAGTTTTACCTGTAATTTGGATGAATTGAAACAACTAAGTGACATGTAAGATTACTGCTCAGTACCCAAGAACTGACCAGGTAATTTGTGACAGTGGAAGATTATCAAGTTCGAATTTCTTAGCTTTTTGTAAATTATTCTTACTTTATGGAGTGGCCATCAGATGTTGAGAGTTGGCTTCATCATGAAACATTAGCAACATGGTGTTACAGGCCAGATCACACATTGCTGAAGCTTATTGCTTTGACCACTCTCTTTCAAGGATATTACAACTTAAATCACTGTCCCAAAGCAAGGGCATATAGGAAACTGCCCACTGATTAAACTTACCTGGATAGAACAGTTTGGTTACACGTAATTTTAGAAAGAGTTGGGGAGATTATGCATTTCAGTGCAGGAAACTGAAAATAGAAGCAAGATCAAGCCCAGCCAGAGTGATCGTTGGTAGTGGATCCCCAAAAGAACTGTGCTACAGATGTTTTTGTGCTTTAGCACTAGTTGAAAAGCCTGATTATTTGAAACAAGAAAATGGTTTTCCCAATTTCTTTGGTTTCTCTGGAATTGAAAAGAATTCCAGAACTTGAGTATTGTTTGTAAGCAAAAATTTTGCATCAGAGAGCTTCACCTGATCATCAGTTCTCTCTCCCTATTAGACTAAATTTTAGCCAGTGTCCTCAGGCAGGGATTTCTATGATTACATGAAAAATACAGCATGACAATTTCCAATAGATGGGCTTTGGAGCTAACAAAAAAAGAAGACGATACAAAATAAAAGCGCTTGTCAGGTGACATATCTTGTTGCTACAAATGGCAAATTATTAAGTTTATAATGCTATCATACACTAAACGTATACACATTTCCTCAGTGAGTGAAACTAATGAAAAAACAGTTTTGTCTTCCCACAGAGGATTTGTTTTCATCACTGGACAGTGCAAAATCTCTGCATTAAAAATTCACAAAAGATGCATCTGGAATCCTTTTATCTGTCTGTCTTAAGTATTTCTAAAGGTGCCAGTCACTATATTATCTAAATGAATTAACAGAGTAGCTGGCTTTTACTACACGTAAAAAAAAAAAATTCCCAAAGAATTCAAGATCAAAACACCTTCTTACCTAGGCACAGAAAGCCCTTCTCAGTGCTGAGAAAGGCTTCTCAACAGCTCTGAGGAGCATTCTGAGGCAAAGTCTAGATGCAAGCAACACTTACACTCCATTTGCAAGGCCCAGAAGCTGGTGGGAACACATTTACTTACACAGCCTACAGCTCTGCATACATTCTGAAATTACTTACATTACAGTTTTTGGACTGTGTTATAGCTGACAAACCCTGTCTTATAGTGGAGCAACAGAACATGTAAGCATATGCTATGAGTAGGAATTAATTTGATTGTATGTTTATACACTTGGCTGAATCAGGCCCCTCACTGCTTCGGCAGATCTTCAGTGCATTTTATATCAGCATTACACCAGCAGAGCTGCCTCTCCTTTAAATTGGTACAGGTGAAAAGCAAGAATTATGCCCCATAAATTTTAGGTGTATTGACAGGTTTTTCCCACCTTAAATGAAAAATACTGGGCAAGTCTTTCAACTCGGTGTAATTACTTTTCCATAATACTAGGTATTCCTTGTGAAAAATGGTTACTTAAACAATTTCTTGTAGCCTAATATTTAAAACTCTATTTTGCTCTTAAAAATTCATTAACTTGATTTACACAAAAGAAGACTCCGCTTTGGAAGAAGTCAAGGATCCTTTGTCTCATCTATTTCCTGCAATGATTTAATGATGGATAAAATAGACAAGAAATATCAGATTTTCTCCTGGTGTAAATTGTTAGCTGCAGACCTTGCATAATAAATATCTCCCTCTTTTATATTATTGTTAATGTGAAGTACAGGACACCCTCTAAGAAGTTACTTCTTAAACAAGCATCAGCCATGATTCTGTGGTTCAGCCTGCACTAAGACCTGTATTTAAAATGTACATTCAGCTATTTAGTTACATATGATGAATTCAGTTTATTTCTCCTTAAATCATAACATTTGTCTTTTGAGTGCAAAAATAATTTTTAATAATGTATATTCATACCCAAAACTTACAGATGGGAAAAATTACATTTTTCTTGTAAATTAGATATTTAAATAAGTATTTTCCTAGTCATATCAGTGAGCTCTTTCTTATTCTTGTATTTCTCTGTGTGTTTCCCTCATCAGGGCCGGAATTTAACCATCAGAACTGGAAAGGGACAAATTTCAATTAGTCTGACCCTCATTATGAGAGCTATCAGGGCTCTTTTGTGAACTGCCACAGCTCAGCATTGGCCTAATTCCAGCACTGCTTCTTACGCTTTTTCTCTTGCTTGCTCTGCTCTTTTTCTTAATCTTATTTTCCATTTTTCACATGCTCTTTTCTGTAAGATTTCCCCCCTTGCAATTTGCATCACTTGTATCCTCTCTCCATCCTTCTCTTTCCTCCCAGATCCTGTACCTAGCCTTCAAACCCTACTTCCCTGTCCCCCTTACATTTTTTTCTCTCCCCCCTCAACATTCTCTCTCTTTGTTCTATCAATCAGCATTTAAAAGATAAACTCCAGCAAATTTCCTTTCTGTACAAACAGAGCCTTTTTTTTGAAGAGGCCACTTTTTATCGCAACTCAAAATATACTCCCACTGATACTACAACTTCACTCAACTCAAGGTCATAAAAAGTAGCTTATATATTTTACCAGCCCAGTGATTTTAAGTGTTTATTCTCACCAGATGTGAACCTGAATTAAAATTGGCAGCACATGCCAGAAATCACAGGTATTGCTCCAAACAAATTACTACTCAAACGACTTAATGACACTGTCATTCTAGGAAAAGGGTACTTCTAGGTATTATATCAAAGCCCCAGACAACCAACATTTGAAGCCCTCGTCATAATGCTTTATGTACTCTATAAAAGTAGCTTTCATCCCCAAGTGTTTCTTTTTTATAAACCATCCCTATGTAATTGCCTTTGGGGTGGAGTTGTTGGACAACAGTATCCCAAGTAGAAATTTCAGTCAAGTATATGAGTTTAGATTCTTATAGAACAAATGATGTAGGATCTCTGACATTTCTGCAATAAACAGAAAGCTTGTGATTTCAAGGCTCAGTAGAAAAATATTACATTTCTTGCTTAAAAACTTTACAACTGTATAATGAAATAAAGGAAAAGAGTATGTATGTAGGATTTTTTTGTGTGTGAAAAGATTCCTTTGAAGGCAATCTCAACAATTGGCTGTGATTTGAAACATTCTTTTGTGTGTGGAATTGCATGCAGAGAAGAAAGCTAAGACAACTAATTACATAAAGACATTGGACCAGGTAACATTCATGCCACAGTCTCTTTACATAACAGGACTCTTGTGTACATGAAAGAAACAGGAAGCTTCCCAAAATCATTATACCAAATTCTTGGCTGGGATAAATAAGCACAGCTCTTTTGTGCTTTGAAAGTGGCAGGAATTTATAAGGCTAAGCTGTTATTTGGTCACTTATTAACAATAAGAGTCATGGTTCAATATAAGCCATTATCCTCCTGTCTTATTTGCCCCTCCAGTTTATAAGTCTGCCTTCTAAAGTAGAGGGTAGCCAGCAGTTTTCCACAGCTTCCACCTCTCATCCATATTCAGAAGTGGCAGACTGTCCATCCAACACCTAAGTAGCTGGGACCATTTATTCCAGCAAGAAAAAGCACTTGGATGTTTCCCACATAAATGAAACATTACTACAAGCTGCTTTCCTACAGTTTCATATTACACAGCAACAGGGCAACTAGAGTCTGTATTTTCTCTATTCAGGCATCAGCTTCCTTTCTCTGAGATCAAGGGGGTCACTTGCAAGACCATGCACATGTAAAATATGCTGGCTTAGCTCTATAGAGGAACACAGTCCTTCAGGGAGCTATGACTTGTTGCTGTTTGTGCCCGGAAGACGCTTCCCACACTAGGACTGTGCTCCACACCTGGGCTGCCAGATAAGCTTGCCTGGGAAATTGCAGGTTTACTACTAACAAGGTAAACACTCCTGCCAATAAGTCAGCACATTGTGATTTCATAAACATAGATTGCTGCTCACTCTAAAGCAACCTGTGGTTTTCCTTTACAGAAGTGTCTAAGCTTTTTTGAGTGTTGCATGTACTAATTAATTAGCAGCATTTTAATGTAATACCCATCTATTTATACATTTCCAGTTACACCAAAAGGAAACTCAGCAGGTTTTTAGTTAAAAAAACCACCTAAAAACCAAAAGGGTTGCTAACAGTGGGAGGGAGATGGGGAAGGAGAGATAAAGAGGGCTTTGCCCCAGCCTTGCTTGGCTCATCTTTTAACAACAACCTAATTCAGATAGTAAACATACTAAGACTAGCAATGAAGCTGGAGTGCCAACGCATAACAAAGATTAATGTAAGTCAGTTTGATGCTGTCAATTCACATCTTTTTAAAGAGCCGTGATGGAACCAGGGGCTTAGAGCCACTTGCAGTTCACTCATCCAAGATACAAATGATTCTGGATGCTGCGCAGCTCTCTGTGTGGTGGCTTTTGTAGGTAGGAATCACAAACTGAAAGACAAGCTTTGCTTATATTCTAGTGAAGCAGCTGTGTCACCCGCATCTGCAAAGTTTATAGTAAGTCTATTGTGCCTATATAAGACGATGACTAGAATATTAGCCTCTGCCATCAGAAAAATATTGTTAAAATGCTTCAGCTAGAGCTGAGTCACTGAATATAACACTGCCTTACTGGAGAGAAGACTGGTTGTGCCCTTTTATTAGATTTGTCCATTGCATTAAAGGATATTAAATCACAGTCGTATCTAACTTTCTCAGGCTGCTTTTGAAGATGAAGCTAACAGTTTATGGGATTTTTCAGAATCATAGTTAATTTTACCACTCCCCAGGAAGCTTCAAGGAAATTGTCTTCAGAGGAGGATGCTTTATTCTGCATTTCAAGCTCATATGAGCTTACAGAATCTCAGCACATCTCTGCAAACTAAGCCAAAGTTCACATATAACTGCAGTTTTCACACTTACAAAACTCTCTTCCCAAGTCCTCGCCTGCCCATCAAATCACAGCTCTCTTTCTCTCTTACTGCTGCTATAGAAAAGCTACACATGCACAACTCCAGGCATCTGAACCATGCTTGTGAGGATAAAAAAGCATTTTATACATTTGCATCATTCTTGCTTCACAAACACATATAAAGTATCTTTCTAAAAGTTTGTCAAGGATAACATGCAACCAGTTTGCCATCGGTACTGCATCTGACAGGTAAAAAAAATGCTTGATTCAGATTGCTGTTTCTTTGATGTGTAGGAACAGGCCAGACAGAAACTGCCAGAGCAGTTCTAACAAATACGCCAACTGACACTGATAACCTAGCATGAAAATCATATTTCCTCCTATCAAAGCTTTTCTTGTTCTCCAAAACACTAGGGATTAATTTACATTTAAAGTTCCTGCTTATGATCTGATATTTATTGATACTATGCCTACGTTCATGGCTCATGCCTCTTGGAATATGTTAAACTACAGAAGCATTGTAGATGATTACTCCTATTGCCAGCCACGTAAAGAGGGAACCACACAAATGCAAAACAAGTACCAGTGCTTCCCAATGAAAGCAAAGAACAATCTAAAATGGGTGCAAGTCGACTGCCTGAGAGAAAATATCAAAGCTTTTTCAAATTTTATCCTGTATTTAAAAAAAAAAAACCAAACAAAGCAAAAACCTCAACCAACCAAAGGTTTAGAAAGAGTTTAGCTATCCGTACTCCCTCATTATTTCAAGAGCCCCTGCTTACCTGAATCCTGAGGAAAGTTATGGAGAACTGGTCTTGCCTTATTGCTGCTTTTGTTACCTTCTCCACCTGCTCAGAGCAGGTGTCGAGAGTTCCCGTTTCAGCACAGGTGTGAATACTTACAGAAGGCTCAACAAGGAGATTGTGCAAGGGAGAGTTTGTTAGCTCCATGAGAGCCCTACCTTTCTTCCTAGACACAGTCTTTGTTTGGATTTAAGTAGTTCAGATATGTCTCACAAAATCTGACTCAGCAGGCAAGTTGTTCAAACCAGAACACTAGCTCTGAACTTCTGACACAAATGAAAAAATGAAAAGAAACTTCATTATCTCACAGAGGTGCCAAAATTATTGATAGATTCCTTCTAACTTTTCAAATAAGGAATTATGCAGGTGTTGCAAACAGGCAGGATGAAAACAGTCACTACCAAACTATCTCCTGTGCTTTTAAGCACAGTTCTTGTTTTGTAGCCACTGTTATGCTTTTCCAGGATAACAGCATTAGTTGGAATTTTCAAATCCAAAGGCTGAGCTGGATGCCACAGAAAGGACTAAGGCAATCGACTGAGTGAGACTCATTTCAGTTCATCTTCATTTCTTTTCAGATGCACCTTCCTAATCCCTTCTCACTGCTGCTGAGGACTTCTCAACCCCTTGGTTCTGCTGATTCTCTTTCCCCTCTGCTATCACCTGCCCTACCTGTCTTAGTGGCAGCTGTCACACAGCTCCATCTGCCATACTACTTTTCCCTTCCAAAACTGCACACTTTTCTCCCGACTCTGCAGCTAGCCTGAGCAGCACTGTAGGAATAAACTTCAGCATATAATAAATAATCTAAACTAGTGGGTGACAAAATTCAACTTAAAATCTGTAAACCCTCAGTTTAACTCTTTTACATTAGGTATATTTGAACAGGGAAGGGAGGATAAAGGAAAAGGTTTCCTCAATTTTGTTGCAGATTTTTTTATTCCAGTCCAGCGCTTTAGACAAATTATTTCCCACAGCACATGAGATGAAAAAAAACAAATAGCCACCCTACAGTAAAATTACAGACAGTGCCTTTCTTTTTAATCAGATAAATTATCATCAGCTGTCTGATGAATCCACTCTGGAGAGGGCAACATGACACAGTTTACAACCTTAAGGATTACAGTAGTCCAGATGCTATCGTCTTAATTGGAAAAACACAGTGTTGCCAACTGTCCATGTTAGAAAATAGAAGATTGCCTTATTATTATTTTTCCTTTGCCTCCACCCCTTTCTTTTGCTCCAAATATCCAAGAACTATTAGATCCTTTGTATGGCTTTCCTTATTGAAGTCTTTTTATCAGCTCATAAAGACAGCCTTTTTGAGACAACATAAGTCCCATTGCATGGGAGAGCAATGTTTCCATTCCCAACACTCTCATTTTCCTATCAAGAAGGGGAGAATAACAGAAAAGCCTGCTCAGACATTCAAGTTCCCCCTTAGAAGGTGTCTGTCCTCAAGTCCTCGTGTCAATAAAACAGTAATTACATCGTGATAGATCCCAAACAGTAACTACAGTAAGGGAACAGAAGAGGGATAACTGAGTATCTAAGGTAATCATCCACAAGTCAGGAATTTCTCAGTCTGACTTCTCTTGTTCTCCTTTTAGTTGTGTGCCCAGAACAACAGTTTAGAGCACTTCAAAACTTAAGTCATACTACAGGGAAAGAATTTCATTTTCTATTTAAAGTACAAAGGGACCTTCAGAAGCATATGACAAGGCACTGAATTAAACTGGCTAATGCTTTAGCCATTGCTCCTTTTTTATGTCCTTGGGTGAACCACTTAAATCACAATGTGTCTCAATTTCTCACCTGGAAGAAAAAAAACTTTTTGATTGCAGACTATGTCTCACTAGGTTTGATCCTTTTGTGGGGAAGGTACAGTCATAATGCTTAATTCCATTATGTAAAACAATTCCAGTTGCTTTTACGCATGCGAAGCAGCTGGTGAAAACTTTCCTTAGCCCAGTCCTTCCCCAAAGTATCCAGCATCGATTTTCCCTTGTGTCATGGCCAATGTGTGAAGGAATAGGGGCGAGGAATAGGGAGCTTGAGCCAATCTTTTGATACAGGCAGTGATTTAAGGTAGCCTGTTCACAGGCAGTTCAAATGAGATTCTCTCCTGCAAGATTGCTAAACAGAACAACACACTCCCACTGCTGAAGTGTGCTTATAATCTCCTTTAGAGGGCAGGCAGCTAGGACAAGCTTTGAGGGTGGTAGTTTCAGAAGCATCCAAGGGAGTCAAGAACAAACCGCTTTGATGTCTTTGTAGGGCTTCTGCTCCCAAATTCCCTAGATAGTTTGAAAAAAACTCTTTGATTTATATTTTTAGCTTTCTTAGAATATGTGGAAGAAAGGTTGCTTCTAGTCCATCTTCTGCAAGACCAGAATTATCTCACAGTATTTCCTAACAGGAGATCTGTCAGTCACAACTGTCTAATTCTAGCCAACTGAATTGTACAGGTTTCTTTGTAAAGAAGACAGTAAGAGTAGGAAAAAACAGTAAGATGCTCAGGGGGAGGTGGGGCCTTTATGGGCTGATGGAATTTTTACTACTTCTGATAGGAAGAAGGGAGACGAAGCTGGAAGCAATCTGGAGCTTTGCCTGTAGGGTAAAATGGAGTGCAAAATATACATCAAAATTAAAAAATAGGTACTAGAGCAATTTAAATGAGATATGGGATATTAGAGGGTAGAAAAAGGCTTAGTTGAAACAGAATAAATTTACATAAATAACACAATGTAGCATGAAAAAACAAACAAACAAGTCCACAATTGGACTTGTAATGGTCTGTGGGTTTATTCCAGAAGTCATAACACTAGATTACTCATGCTTACTGCAACCTTCATGCCTGATTTTGTATTATGGTTGTTATAGTTTCTATGTAATATGGCTGTAGACGTAGATGCAAAACAAGTCACCAAGTCACTCTTCTTAACCTTTCAAATTCTCCTGTCCTCATCTCAAAACTGGACAAGAATAGAACTGCATATATATTCCTTAATATTTCCATATGTAAAAATGTAGCTAATGTTACGTAGGCTTTTGTGGTCTTTTTTTCTTTAATTCTCCCCACCCCTCCATATGTGGTCAAAAAACATACTGTGTGTTCTAATCACTAAAAACATGTTTTAAGATTTTACCCCTGTTGGCACTTCAAGATTGGACAGAAAGGTCACTGTGTGACCATGCTGAAAAAAAGGAGTCAGTGTGAAATGAAATGGGGCACATTATGCTCTCTGGGAAAAAGATGAACTCGTGATAACATAATCAGTTCAGTGTGACTGTTTGGCTAGGAGGTACATTCAAACCAACTGTCTATCCTACAGTCAAACCATTTTCCCTTTTTTTGCTGCACTATGTTGCCAAGTAAATCATACTACAGCATGTTGGTTCTTGTCACAAGATGTCTGACATCTGTGTCTGCATTAAAGACGCCAGCTTGGTTTTCTGTGAGTATGAAAATCCGCAATACATTCAACACTTCACACTTTTGCTTGTTGAATGATGCTGTGCTTGATAACTACAAGGATTTCCTTCACTTTTAAATAAAATAGCCCAAATGAAATAAGAAAAAAAAAAGGTAGAACCTCATTGTACAGATTTAAAATATACCCCACAATTTTAATTTTGTATCTTTTTGAAGATCAATCAGAGGTCATATAGTCCTTTTGCCATTACCTGTAACGCAAAATATTCTGATTATAACTTTCAGAAGAAAGCCTCCTGCAAGTTTTCAAAGCTCAGCAGACTTGGGATCTTATGAAGTGTTTAATAACCAAAAAAATTCTATAGAGAGTTTTAAGTCCAGGAAGAAGAAACATACCATTTCTTAATTAGTCTGTAGCCCATTTTCCCATTGGGCAACCTGCCTCTCACAGCACTTTAAGTAAAGCAATCTGCAAGTGGCTTCTTCTGTCACATACACATCTTTGCATGTTCATTGGATGGGTGTTTGATTTGGCATTTGAAAACCATTCAGATTCAAGAGACAAGGAGGAAAAAATCACCCATCACCATTAACCATGGAGAGTAACCAGTACACATTTTCATTTTATTACAGTGACTAAACAAAACCAGTAGCCTTTGACTGATCTGCAGTGTTTTGTTAAGACCTTCTCCACCTACTGAGAAATGAGTGTTTGAAGGTCTTACTGCTTTCAAAGTGGAAGTGTACAAATCTTTTAATCTAGAGAAACGTACCTAACAGAAAATACAGATCCTATCTATTTAACTTCAAAGAAAAAGAGAGAGAAATTAAAACCATGAAAAAAAAAAAAAGTGGAAAAATGGAGACTGAAAGAATCATGACAGAAAAAAGGTACATTTAGTGAATGGGAAAGATGTAAGTCTAGAAAGACAAATCAAAAAGGAACTGCCTTTAGTGTTAGTTTCTTGAAGTATCTATGTTTCCCAACTCTTCAACCATCTAAATAAGTTACCATATAATTTTCTGTACTTTCCATCTTCTTGTGTAGTCCCTTCCACTCATCTCCCCTGGACTGGAAATAATTGTAAAGGGGAATCAACACAGATCAGGCTTTGCTAAGGCTTAATAACTAAGACCAATCCAAACTGAAACTCAGACACTTTCTGCAAAGTGAGATATCTGACTAAATTCTCAGGACCTCAATATCTTTTGCTCTCCTATTATCTTGTAACCTTTTGTTTCCCCATTTCTTTTTCTCCCTGTTTTATCTTTCTTATACATCCCTATTTTCCCTTGCTTTTCTTCCTTCATGTTCACCCTGCAAACATGAAGTAGAAGTGGCAAGAATGTAATCTGGAGTATCATTAAAAGGGACTGAAGAGCTAAGGGACTAATTCACTGGCAGCAGGACCAACGGTATACAGCCATGGCAGACATTAAGAAACAACATGAGACCTGTGTTGCTGAGATTGTTCTCAGTTACTGATGGTAATCCAGTCAGGATTGTTCCATCTGATGTCTCTGTCCAGAGGATAAAGAAAAACTTCATCATATAAAAGAGTTTAGAGCCTTTTAACTTTTCTTACATCTAAGACCAGGTCTCCAGCTGGTATAAACTGGTCTTCTTCAGTGGACTACATAGAGTGTTCAGGACATGCTTGGAGGAAGCAATCTTTGGTACATGGTGACATGAAGCCTTATTACTTTTACAAGAAACCAGAACGATGACACATATTCTTCAATGCCATCTGCTGGCACTTCATTTAATAGTGAATTCTTCACAAATATCTGCATTTAACATTCCTACAAAAACAAGTGTCTGAAGATTTATATTGTTTAGCATTCCGTGACTGGACATAGAGAAACATGAATCTGGGTTGCTCATGACCACTGCTCCAATTCATCCTGCTACCTTGCAAGCTATCTGAGGGATGCTCCAGATATTTTCCAGTGGCAGGAATGACTGAGCTATTTAAAGGCTCCATTCCATCTTAGGGGATGTAATCTTTTTCATTGTAATCACAATACTTTCATTCTAGCAAGCATTTCATTAACTATACAGTAAAAATATTCTTTAACTCGCAAGCAAGGTGTCAGAGATACTCAGATTTACAGGGGATTTTCTGAATCTATTTCTATATAAAAACAATGAGAGTATTAATAATTACAACTATGTGTTTGCAGTCAGAGTTTCCCACACAGCCATTAACAAGATATTTTCCTTGCTCTTCCCTGCATCTGTAAGCACAGCGCACAGAAAGAACACTGAGAAGGCCTGACAGGCTTTCTGTGCAGAGAGGAGTTGGTAGTGACGCTACAAAGCAGAGATATATTTGTAACAGGACCAACAGCTGAAAAATACAGAAGACTTATAAGAAGCTTAATGTGCAATAGAGCTTGATTCTAGGGGTGAAAGGGAGGGCACTGGGACAGCCAGTGCTTCTGATCTCTGCCTAGTCTCCCTTTAACAAAATGATAAATGATTGTCAATGAATTCTACATTATGGACTCCTGATTATACTTAAATTATTTTGAAAGCTTAGATTTATGTTAAACGAACACTTTCTCATGATTTCTAGAATAAGGCTGTCCAGAGCTATCACAGACTCTAAATGAGCTTCTGCAGTATTCGGTGTTAGTTTTGTGTGGTCTGTATTCTGTAAGGAATTTATCAAGAAACTATGCTGCAATGACTGTTTTCATACTACTTACACTTGAGAGGAGCACCAAGGAAGGTTACTTAATATTATTGGCACTTATTGTATTCACTCTTTTGTGTATTATTTTACTGTAAGTCAAAGCAAATTATTAACCTATTAATATTTTATATTTTACAGAAACACTGCAAACACCATACATCAAATTCTGCATTCACTTACCATCATCCGTTTTTACAGAAGCAAATTATTTTTTTCTTTAAGTCAGCAGACTTAATCCAGGAGGAAGATGGGGCCCCAAGTCACAACAGACAAAACCAGACTGAAATTGCTTAAATAGCTCGACAGGAATAGTTTGTGACATGTAGCGTGCCATTCCCCATTGTTTTGCACCTTTTGTAGTCATTTAAATCAATACATTTATACCAATGTCTGCAAATGGCAGACATACATGATTGTATTCACAGGAAACCCTATGATACCAGACTCCATTCTTATAGATACTGCACAAAGAAATGGACTACAATTTATATCCATTTATTCAGCTATGAAGGACTAATGTGAGGTTCAGACCTACACAATATTCATATCTGTTTAAGTTATGCAAAAGCTATTCCTTTTTAATAATAGTGCCTCTTACCCATATTAATACATTAAAAAAAATACTTACATTTATAAAAATTTATTTGGTCTTTCTCTGCAATGACTTCCTTAATTTTGTGAAGATGCATTGACTCTTCAATTTCAGGATGAAACTAATGCATAAATCTTTTCAGGAAATGGGCAGGTTGAGAAATCATAGATGTTCTCTAAGCCAAACTGCAGAGGTAATCATTAAGCTCTAGAGAGGAAGAAAAAGAAAAGAGAAGAAATTTGAAGATAAAGTCAAATGCTTGTTTATCAGCCTGCCAATGACCCCAACCTGATTAAATTTTATAAGCTCAATTCCTCCAATTGAAAAAACAACAAACCTAACTATATTTTCTGAATGAATTGGATATATCTTCTCTACTGTTAGCAGCAAGAGACTTGCAGAAGTTCAGTTACAGAATTTCAGAAGAAAGAGCACAAGTACTTATTGATTGGAAAGACTGAAACTTGGACCCATATATTTGTATCACAGAGAAAACTGCCAAGCTTTGGTAGAGTGTTCAATGGTGCTATTCAGATTTTTTCCAGCTGGGACCTGACTCTATCTGTGATACAGATATTAAGTAAAAAGCGAGACAGAACAATCCTTGATCTGGCTACCTAATAATCCCAAAGATAAAATCAATCAAAGATCAAGCTATCGGAAAATCAACTCTGATTTAGGAACCTCTAATTTAAAACCTTTTTGGGAGTTATTTTCAGGCATGATGTTTTCAAGAGGGACCAGGAAAGGATGTATCCTGCCCTGAAGATAGAATATGAACCAGAGATGAGCCTACCAGCAGAACCACAAAGGGAGAGTACCAGATGTGGCCACTGGTAGAACCAGTCTATAATTGGGCACAGTGCTGTATTGTCAGCAATTTGGCACAACTTTATTTTGCTCTGTCAAATATTCCTTGTGATGACAAGTGAATTGTTGCACTAGAATTTAAAGCAGGCAAAACAAAGGAGAAAAAAGGGAAATACATAGCATTCCTCACAACTAAAGTGATAAATCGATCTACTTTAATAACATTCAGGCTGGAATCTGCCCTTAGTATAAATCCATAGGATTTAATTCAAGGATGAATGCAGGACGAGCATTTCTACCTAGCCTCAAATTAGAATAAAGATTATTGAAAAACAGAATTACAGAATCATAGAATAATGCAGGTTGGAAAAGACCACTGGGATCACCGAGTCCAACCATCAACCCTACTCTACACATTCTCCCCTAAACCATATGCCCCAACATCACATCTAAATGACCCTTAAACACATCCAGGGATGGTGACTCAACCACCTCCCTGGGCAGCCTATTGCAGTATCTGACTGGATCTGGCTTCATTGCCCTCCTCTGCACTCGGTCCAGCACCTAGATATCTCTCTTGTATTGAGGTGCCCCAAACCGGACACAATACTCAAAGTGTGGCCTCACCAGTGCTGAGTACAGGGGCATAATCATCTCCCTACTCCTGCTGGTCACACCGTTTCTGATACAAGCCAGGATGCCCTTGGCTTTCTTGGCCACCTGGGCACAATGCTGGCTCATATTCGGCCGCTTGTCAATTAGAACCCCCAGGTCATTTTCTGCCAGGCAGCTTTCTAGCCACTCTTCCCCAAGCCTGTAGCATTGCATGGGCTTGTTGTGGCCCAAGTGCAGGACCTGGCACATAGAATAGAAAGGACAATCTAATTTCATTTCATGAAGCTACACAGATTTTCATGCACCTAGAATTTATTATCTTCTCTTGATGAGAAACCATTTAACTTTTTTGTGTCATTCCAAACTCATTTGGACTTCGCAGTTCAGGAGATAGTTAAATTGTGTGCATCGATCTTTATGTGAAGATGAAAAAGAAAAAAAGGAAAATAAAAATGTAGGACTGAAAAAAAAAACAGAGGAAGCACCAGGGAAAGTAAAACTCATCCAGTAAAGATGTAAAAAGTAGGCTGAGGCATTAAGATAGGACCCCATCTGGGTCAGGCTTCCCAAAAGCCCAAGTCCCTCATAAATGGGTACTTCATTTTAGCAGGATTATTTTTTTCCTGCCCATACATTTACACTGAAAATTTAATGTTCATGAAATGAACACTCGGAATCAGTGGCAGCTAGCGTCACTAAATTTAAAAAGTTACTCTGAAATGAGTTGCATCATTCACAAACAACTTGTTGATCCTTTGCTTTTGATCAAAATTGTAATTTTAGCAAGCAAGTAAACTATTTAGAACTCTCCTTTTCTTTCTATTAACAGACAAAACAAATATGAAAATACAAGTGAATGAGGGAAGTGAATGAGGGAAGCAAAAGGCTTTTCCTCTGTTAGAATTAAAAAAAAAAAAGCTCAAAGGCTAAGATAAAAAGGAATCCAGTACAGTGATTACATTACCAGATAGATAATTCCTTGAACTAAATGACAGGGATACCCTGCCCAGAGGGGTTATTCTGTTGCAGAACAGAGGCACCATGTACCATGGAGAAAAGCACTCCTGCACTGCAATCAGGAAAGTGATAAATAATATCTCCAAGAGTGCCCACCATGTAGAAGAAGTCCTGTCTTGCTAACATCAGACAAAACTTCCAGTAGGATTAATTTTTGAGTTGTAATAGTGGACTTAAAAAAAAAAACAAACAGGCCTGAGGAAGGGCACTAAGAGACAGAGAGTTTGGTCCTGTAGTGAACAATCTTGCATTGCCAGTGAGTTGCACAAGATGACCTAACATGTCTTTTCCATGAGCCTGTGATTTAGCCATATGCTCATAACTAAAAATATTAATCTGGTGGTGACTGATTACTAAGCAGAGCTGCAAGTATTTGGGAAAGTCTGTCTCACGAACAGTCCCATTTTTAAAAAGAAAAATAAAGCCCAGTAAGTGCAACACATTGAAAACTCAAATTAAAGTCAGTTGAGACATTAGAAGCCAGGAAAAAAAAAATCACAATAATCAGAACAATCAGTTGTTAGGAGATGAACTTTTTCCTTTTCCTGAAAACAGTTCAAGTTTTTTTCCAGTGTCCTACTTAAGGGAACGCTTTTGGATCCATTCTTGCTCCTGGGCTGTCTACTTGATGTTACACTTGAAAATTAGTTGGAAATTCTCAGCCAGAGCAGAAAAAAAGTTCTTCTTCATGGACTGTAGGGAAGGTTTCTGTACAGTTATACAGAACTATATATAAATTGGATCATACTGGCTACCTCACAGTCAATATATCACAAAGTCCTGTTGCTGATGCATGGACCTCTCTGTTACACATTATATGTAGGCTCCTTTAGTAAGAGTAGGCACTTCTGTGTCATATGAACTCAAACTGTTATGAGGTATACTACTGTATTGCCAAAAAGTTTCTAGCAAAAATGTATATAATTGCTCAAAATTCTCAAAAAAACACAGCTTGGATTTCCCTCCCAGTGGAGGTAAGGGACAGAGCACAAGCCAAGACATGAGGGATACTGATGGACTAGAAATCATGGAAGCACCTGGAAATCATCAGGTAGGAACTAGCCCTTCACTCAAAAAAGGTGATGGGATTAATAGCCCAACTGAAGTGCAGCTACACCAATGCACGCGGCATGGGCAACAAACAGGAGGAGCTGGAAGCCATTGTACAGTAGGAAAATTGTGATATAGTTGCCATCATGGTAACATGACGGGATGATTTGCACAACTGGAGTGGTCCGTTATAAGCATGCTCTATTTATGCTCCATGATTTCTTGAGGCTGGGGAAAAAAATTACAGGAACAGACTGCTGAAGGAAGTCATAGAGTCATTATCCCTGGAGATATTTAAAAGACATGTAGATGTGGTGCTGAGAGACATGGTTTAGTGGTGAACTGGCAGTGCTGGGTCAACAGCTGGACTTGATGATCTTACAGGTCTCTTCCAACCAAACCAACTCTTTGATTCTATGACATGCAACCTTCTCTGAATGTACCATTTCACAGGCTGAATTTTTTTTTGATGCTGTTAAGTCCAAACCACAAAAGTTGGTTTCCTCAAAGCACCTATTTTCAGTTCTCAGTCAGACACACACATTTCTATCAACTACCTACATTCATTAATTTTCAAGCATTTTTTACCTCTCTTAGCTCCATTTCTATGAGCAGACAGACCACACTTAAAGTGTTTGGGTGAAGTAATGTCTTCAAAGCAAAGGCTAGAAGTGCCTTTTGTGATATCTGTTGATTGTTTTCTGTTGTTTAATTTGTTCCTCTTACATGGGGCTACTTCCAGAGATTACCTGCAGGTACACTTTCCATGCAGCAAACACTATATAGAGAGAAATTGCAGCAGGCATAGCCATGCCATGCCACAGGGACATGACTTGCACTTGGCATGTGCAGGTGCAGCGTGCTGTACAAATACCTCATGGACACAGACAAATGTGTCAGGTGCTTCTGAAGCAGCCAAGACTGCCTAACTGGTCCAAACTACAAGAGAAAGGCTGTGGTTCTTGGAGCATGATGTTCAGCAGGAAAAGTGAAGAATTCCTCGAGCAGCTGAGGTGATATCACCAGAAATAATTTGATGGAATTGATAAAGGCGAAATTTCAGTCTAATATTGTGACTCTCTCATCAGTGTCACCAGGACTGGTGAGACTTGTTCAACTGTGTAATACTCATCCAGGAGAACAGATGAAGTTTTGTCACATGAAAAATGGAAGAATAATTTGACGTATCATTTAGATGTATACTTTCTCAAACAGTTCTGCACCAGCAAGTGGATAGAACAAACCAGCTCTTTCTTTTCCAGATCTGGTGCCAGCTCCTTATCACAGCTATATAAAAGCATCTCTTCTCTGAAATCAGGAGAGCAATCCTTCCTTACATCTGACAGCTTGACATTGAATTTCTGTGTGGCCTAATATCTACCTACGATGATTTTGACTCTGCAATTGTGTGACATTAAAATTTCCAAAATAGTAATAGAAAACTCAAACACAACATAGGAATAAGTGATTAGATCCTACTAAGATATCTACGACACCGCAAGAGACTTGATACCTATGGAAACTCCATGTCAGTAGTGGAGGGCAGAACTCAATCTAGTCCTTAATGGAGTTAGGAGGAGAAGAGATGTTTAAAATAATATTGAAACATTCCTCTTCTTAAATACAAAGCCTATTTCAGAAAAAAGTTGTTTCCCATTTCAAAGTATTTTACCTGTGAGATGAATTATTTTCCCTTAAAGAGAAAAGACAGCTCTGTGCAAAAGGAGTTGATATTAGGATACTCATTAAAGAGCAATTACAGTCTACAGCAAAGGCAGTTCTGGAACTTCCATGAAAATCTTCTGCCACTTTTCCACTGGTCATAGATCACATTTTCCAGGCTCAGACATCAGAAGCCTGATAAGTGAGTAATCCTTAGAGAGTCTGCCTTCATCTTTTGCAACCTGCAGGGAAAGGGCTTCTCTGAGATCCAAAAGCTCACTGATGGTAAATGGTTCAGCTGAGACCATTTTCTCCAGCAGTTTTATCCTCACTGAAGTTAAACCCACTGCACTGAGTACTCAGTTGCTGTTTGAAGGGGAGAGGAAGAAAGAAAAAAGAATAAAATGCAATCTTTCTCCAGCTCAATCCAAATACCTTTACTGTAGATCTTGGAAACTGATTGCAACTTCAGTCAAAAGAGCTTATCTAGTGGGGGCTACCTTTTGCTCACAAAGCATCCTGACCAAGGGATTGTGTACAAAATTCACCCCGGGAAGATTAAATCCAGGTGAGAGGCTCAGTTCTCTCTGTCACTTGTTTTGCTCCAGAATAGGAGGGAGTAGTATGTTGCAGTCTGTCATCAGCAAGGGCAGGATCCACCATCTTAAAATCTCACTTTACCTAATCTGTGAGAAGTGAGAAATGAGACTGAAGCTCTCACCATTTCCCTGCTTGGGCACATGCTTGACAGCTCAGCCAAGTGTTTCACCTACGATATTTCATCAAAGCTTCCACGTCCACGTCCCCCACAACTCCAAACGCATACACAGCTTAGGAAATAATCACATTGTGAAGCACACTATCATAGCAGCAAAGGCCTTTCTAAATCCACATAACTGTTTTCCATCAGCAAGATCAAACTGACAATTCTTATTACATAGGAGGCAAAACTGACAGTAAATGAAGACAAGGTAAAAAGAGGAGATCATGGTTAGACTATGTGATATTGCAGAAGGAGAAAGGGATCACCCTCTGATTGGGAAGAACAATATATTTTTGTATTATTTGGGTAAATTGTTTTTCCACCATTATGTTTCCACTCAACTGTGGAAGAAAGGAGACTGACATCTGTGGTCTTTGCATTGTACTTTTCTAACAGCAGGACATGTGCAATGAGATGTTTATTTTACTTGCCACTCATTTATCACCTTAACCAGAAATATGAACAGCACTTGCATTGTAGCAGTTGATTAAAGGTTTCCATCAGAAGAGTTGCATGAATCTTCATTTTTCCCCAGCACTGAGCTCTACAGAGCTGCTGGCAGTCAGGAGCTGTGGGTGGCATGCCTGCGTGGAACTGAGGAACACTTTAATCAGAGCCACGGGAGCCCTTTTCACCCTCCTGCATATGTGAGAAGCACAAAGGGGAACTGGAACACGTGTCCTAACTGAAGGACTAAGTGTATTAATTTCAAATGCTTCTTTTCCTAGAGCCCTTGAGTCAGTTCTTAAGAGACATCTTGGGATAGAACTAAATAGCTCTTTTATAAATCCAGACAAAATAAAAAAAGAATAAATCAAGACTGGTTCTTGCAGGATGCAGGATACTTGTCTGGCTGTACAGTGAGTCTGAGACCATGCAGTTATTCCTTTACAATGTCCATTCTGACAGGTATCAAAATGTATGCCCTCCTATGGCTAGGGGAGACAACCTCTTGATTTTTGTTCCATTATAAACAGACCAAATAAATTTTTTTGTCATTCATTAACTCTATTATTTTCTTAGATTAATCTCTTCCACTTTCAATTATGAAAGCCTTTGAGATTTGAGTTGTTAGTCAAGCATGGGGGTGCTTCGTTTAAGGGCTTTTTGCAATGGTTTAATTAGCAATCAGAGGCTTAGCTGCTTTGCTCAGAGACACTGTCAGAAGAAATAGTGATGCTTTGATATTAAGTTTGGAGAAACAGATTTCTACTGATGTTTTATGAGCTAGGATAGTTCTGATTTTTATTTTTTCTCCATTCTCAACACCACTAGCAAAAATATCTCAATTTTCTAGTTCTCCTCCTAACAGGTATTCCTTCTCTCCAACCTTGGATAAGCAGAACTTGAAATCTTCCTTACTAAAACAACAAAACTAATGAATTCTGGAGGTCAGAGATGACCATTTGATCAAGTAATACAACACTGTAGGAGACATTCACAGCCAGGTTTGTATATAAAAATTACACTAGAAACTTACATTGCAATAACCAGAATCATAATTTATAACCCCATGGCACAAGGATATGTAGTTAGCTGCTTAGATCCTTATGATAAGCTGCACATGCCAAATAACTGCACATGCATTTTTCTCCTTAGATTTCTAAATCCAGCATTTTGAAAGATGTATGTACCTGATATACTCTAAAGCACCATTTTCTCTGTTGTAAAAAATAATTTTCATTATGTAAAAATCTTTCTGTTTTAAATTCTTCATTTTAACATGTAGCACCCTTCCCTTATGGGAGGATAGAGATCAAAGTTCATGGTATATCCACAGACCGGATGAAGTTGCTCTACTTCAATGGATATAGAGTTACCATGAAAGAGTTGGCAGTATAGCTATCAACTGAATGTTGTAGCTTTTACTACAGGCTACACGCTGCTGGGAAAACTTTCTGACTAAAATATTTTAAACCATGATACTTCTAATTAGTTAAAGTTTATATATGCTACAAATACTGTGAAGTATCATACACAGAGCAGATATAAAGTTATAATCCACATCTTAGGGCTTTAAGGCCTTTTTCTCATGAACCACTAAAGCTATTAAAAACTGCTTTACCTCACTGGAAGAGAAGCCTCTGGGATAGCATGTGTTCTGTGCCAAAGTGGCCCAGAGGGAATTGTCACTAGGATTTCAGATGAAGTTAAGATAGCTTAAGGCCATTACAGGTCACTTTTCTAGAAAGGCCAGGATGCTTTCAGTGTCTCAAGGATCATGGGGTACCAGGTACTGAACTAGCCCTTCCTTTTGCTGCTTTTGTCAGATGGCTAAAGAAAGGATGAAGAGGGAAAGATGAGCTACAGCACCGGCTCTCTTCCTTACATCTTTGTAGCTGGGTATGTCAGCTATTTTCCCAGGGACAGCTTGCTGAAGAGGGGGGAAAATGAAGTGGGAAATATCTACAAAATGGCCAGATCCTCAGCTGCAGGACATTAGTATGCCCCCATTGAAATTTGAATTATTCTGCAGGGTACTAGCTAAGCATCTGTGTTCTTTTGGTCTAGTCAGCTTTAGGAAGCTAAATTGATTGATTCAAAGCATGTTAACAGAACAAGAGTAGAAGACAGTGGCAGTGATTAAAACCATGATTATCCACATAGTGCTCTTTATATTTTAAACAGGGTAAGCTAGGTCACAAGGTTTTAGTACCTTTGGTCTATAAAACAGAAAAAAGTTTTAAGGCAGTACGATGAAATGCCATGAGAGATCCTCACAGACCTAGGAAAAATACAAGTAACCTAAAAGGCACTGGCTATGATTATGTACATTACTGCGATTCAGTCTTTGGGCTCCCTGCTTGGAATGGAATGCTTGAAAGAGTGGCAGCGATGGTCAGTTCCTTGTTTATGTACTAGAAGCATGCTGTCAGGGGGAAAAAAAAAGTATATTCTGCCCTTTTTATCAGGCCTCAGCATTACATCAAAGTATTTTTAATAAAAATTATGCTGACAGGATTGCAGAAGAGGTTAATATCAATAGTTCTTCTAATGGATGCAAAGTAAATATCTGGGCACCTGAGCTAGATTATTGTGGGCTAGCATGTGTGCATGTGTGAATGTGCATGTGTGTGACTAAAATGACTGGTTTCTCCTGCAGAATGCACCATTGGGGATAGAATGATACAGGGAATGGCTTATGGTCTGTGTGTCTGACGGTAAAAATCAATGACTTGCCTTATTGAAAGGTGCCCTCAGGGGCAAAAAGCAGTGAATAGCTTATTAGTTTGTGTGTGCATGCTGGCAGATGATAAAGCAGCATTGAAATCAGTCATAGACCATAATAAAGTACCCATCCCCATCTTAAAGCTACTGTGTACTTCTGTCTCAGGGGAATATGCCTCCATTAACCCGAACCGTGCAGTAACTCATCTTTAACCACAGTACAAATATGCAGTAGAAGAGGAACCAATAATGATTTCTTATGGTTGCTGATGCAAAATATATAGTGGATAAATTACTGGTGTGCAGAGCAAGATTCTTCTTGGTGTAATATTCCATAACTCTTATTTTACTGCTATCTGGAATGGTGTGGATGGACTCCAGCTGAGGATCTGGCCTGATACCAGAAATATTTTACTCATTTCCAAAATAAAAAAGGAAAACATGGAGTGATGCAACAAAGAAAAGATGCAAGAGACAGAATGTTCTGATCTTTTTTCCTGTCAGTAAATTCTGTTTCAGAGTATATTCAGGTCATCTATTCAGATAACCACATACAACTATATTGCCACTGAAGTATTTACTGACCTTAAAATGTTGTCATGCTAGGCATTACATGTCATGCCTTGGGATGCTTTGCTTTGATGGCATACATCTGATTAATGCCAATAATGCCTTTAGCAAATACAATAGTCATTTAATGTGAAGCTTTCCCCTAGGATCACTAGGGTAGATTGGGCCTAAGAAGCAGAGGTGATGATTTCTCTTGGTTGCAAGGTGAAAGTACTGACTTCAGTAAGTATCTTCATACTTTAATTATTCCCTAAGAGATACAGACAGCATCTGTGCTTGTATTCATGGATATCCAGAAGTAGTACAAAGTGTGTCTTTTTTAAAGGCCTTGACACTTCAAATATGTAGCATTTTGTCTTGAAATATGTCACAGTGATGGCCATATGGGGCACAATAATTCCCTTAGCTGGAGTAACTGATGTGTAGCATTTATTAAACAGATGGATAGATGTGTGTACACTCACACACAGATCTGCTAGCATTATGTTAGCTGTGGCACTCCCTGAAGGACATACCTCTGGAAACCACAGGCAGAAATCCTGTCATCATACTGTTATGCAGAAAGGTACTAATGGCTTCCATAATGGAGCTTCCAATAAAATACTAAGCAAAAACAGTTAAGCATATAGTATACAAGTGGCATCCAGAAAGTCAACAGAGCTGTTGCATCACTTAAGCACTTGTTCTTGTCTTAGAAATTTCTGAACTTCCCATTGCAGTGGCTATCTTGACAACCCTGCTTGTCCCAAAGGAGCCTTGCAGCAGGGAATGTCTGTCTAAGCATCTGGATTCAACTGAGATTTGTAAGTGTCCTGGAACGATGCGGTGGAAGTATTGGCAGGTAGGATAGAGATACTGCAGTTGAGAAATCTACAGCTAGAATTTCTTGTCTTCTCTTCTTAAGGAAGCCAGCCTTATCAGGTACAAAATATACGCCTCTTACATTTAGGATAATCCTTCACACTTCATCACAATATAAAAGACTATTCATTTTCTACCGTGGCACATGTCTAGGGCTTTACCGACTGTACAGAAAAACAAGAAACAGCAACAAAAATCCTCACCAAAATCATCATTGACGAATTAAACTTTTGAAAAACAAATGGTCATCACTCTCCATAAGCTATTTACAAATTTGAACACATCACAATGTAACCTGAAAAATTCTGCAAAATAGAGCAGCAGTTGCAAAAGATACATCAGATGGAATAAGTGGCTGAAATTTTCCCTTCCACTTTGCAGAATAGCAGTTGCACAGCCTGACACAAATTTAATCTGTTTGTTTGTTTGTTTCACAGGTATGCATGTAACATGCTGCAAAGTACTGCCAAAGAAGTAGAGCACTTGAACTCTTATCTTATTTCGTCTTCAGAACAAGGCATATGTGATATTCAGCTGTAAATGTTTTCAATCATTCATTACTTCATTCTACTGTATAAAGCACTTTTCTTGGTGGTGGTCTACATGTGTGAACTTGGACAAGCCACTCCTTGTATGGCATTTTCCCACCAGCTATGTAGGGCTAAAAGCATTTATAGCACTACCTGTGAGAATTGATTGTGTAGAAAGATTGGAAAATGGCTAGTATCTCTGGTAATATGGAGCACATATGTATCTAAGACAGATTAATAATTATATGCTTTATGTGATACATTATATAAAACATGTTTGAAATTTGTCAACATTGGACTGCTCCGTTATGGATCAGTCTCTTCTTTATCATTGCATTTTAGGCTTTCAACACAATCATGGAAGGATTTCAAATAACACTACAGGAATACATAGGTGAACAGAAATTAAGGAATGGGAATTGCACGTAAGAAAGGAAGTGGAGTCTTTCTGTAATGAAAACGGCCTTTTATCTCCTCACAGCTGACCATATGTTTTGGAGTATAGGCTATTCACCAGATAGGCATGCAGCAAGGAGTGGCAAATTGAAAGGCAAAAATGAATCCATTATTACTGATAAGTTTTTAGAGGAGAAACAGAACCTGTCTTGTACTGGTCCACAGTTCCTCTAGTTCTTTAAAGGATATGCAGTGCTTTTGGACTTGCTGCACCACAGATTGAGAGAGAGGTAATTAAAATGACTATGTTGCCAGTATGGACAATTTGGCAGGAGGTTCCCCCCAACAAAGAGTAACATGCAATAAAGAAGCTCAGTTATTGTACACTTATTTTGCTTCCTCCACAGAAAGCTCACACCACACCTGCTTAGTGCCTCAGTCTCTCCTAACTCAATTCTCCTGAAGGGAAAAAGAAAACTGATGGCCAGATCTGAGGACTGATCCAAAGCCTGCTTAATTCAAGGTGTGCACCTATGTGAGCATTTCAGATGAGATAGGCCTTCTTCTTTTAAAACAAATCTTCCTGTTTCTCCCATTTAGTGTGCTTTGGTTGCTCTTGGAGAGCACTGGAGTTCCTTCAAGTGAAACTAAAAGGGAAATAAACTGCAGGAACATACCTAAGCATTTCATTTCATGATTGGAGGTCAGTTCATGAAACTAGACTAGAACTCATCTAAAGTAACCCTCCTCTCCCAAACACACACACTATAGGTACCAGGTCCTTAGCAGCCACTGTTTCAAGCTGCAGATATGCACCTGTTTCGCTGCCCTCCTTGTGAATGCAGATATAGTCAAAGAGATTCCCTTTTGGACACCTGACCCCTGCAGAGCCTGGTAAAATTGAAGAGAACGCTGCAGAAAAGAAAGGGAAGAATGGGTAGCATTATGAGTCATGACATAGGTTTCCAGCTAAAATGGGAAAATACATTTTGTTTTCCTCTAGCTGGATCTTTCCTCAGGAGCTGCAATTTCACAGACAGCAAAAGAAAATAAATACAAAAATTACTGTGGACACTAACGCTGCTGCTTCTTTTTTTTTTTTTTTTCTTCCCTAGAAACCTCATAATGAGACTATCCTGATTCCCTAAGGATGTAAATTTGATATTTCTCCAGTGTGAATTCAGACCCCTTCTGGATATTAATCCACTTCACAAAGTCATTACGAATAATTTAGCATAAAAGCAGTCTTTTTCATCACT